>VKON01003262.1:22704-61270 GCA_009741485.1 Malurus cyaneus samueli | reverse complement strand
AGAAAAGGAAGATTAATATGTAGGGGAGAGGAAGAAAAGAAAAGAGTATAATATATATATATATATATATATAAGGAAGGAAGAAGAGAGAATAATTTTTACACAAACACCACCACAGGAGAAGGAAAATAACAAAAACACCTTAAACAAGGGGTTTGACAAAGGAAAAAAAATTTGGCAACAGGGGGACGGAAGAGAGGCCTTCGGCGCTCTCCGTGGTGGGGGCGTCTTCCAGAGAATGCCAGCCGGATTTCGTCTAGTCCATGGCGCGCGAGAGAGCAAAGTCCTTGCGGATGAAGTGGCAGTATGCTGCACAGAGAGTTCTCCTACTAGCGCAATATCTGTCCTGCGTAATCTAGTATGTCAGCTAACCGGAGCCAGAAGCATTTCCAAATTGTTCAGCACACTACCAGGATCATGTTGTAAAGGTATTTTGGAACAAAAATCAAAGACGGATGAATTGTGGAAGCAATAGACGCAATAGGGAACTCACTTTACAGGACAAAAATTCTCCAAGGGCTCATGGCTGCTATGCATTCAATGGAGCTTCCTACCCCCTGGCATCCCAGAGTTCAGGAAAGGTAGAAAGAATAATGGAGAAATAAAGAAACACCTCTTGAAGTTGGTTATAGAAACTAAAATCCATGGTACGGCTATTTCCACTGGCTTTAGCGAGAATAAGGGCTAGACCTAGGGAAGTAGTCAATTATCTCCCTTTGAATTGATGTTTGGAATTCCTTACCCGTTGTAATCTCAGCCTAAGTGTGGGAATAGAGGTAGTGTGTATGATGTTGAAGGACAATATGTGGCAAGGATACTGTCTCTTGTAAATCTCTTCGACAGGAAGCTCAGCTGGCGACAGACCTTGCCTTTTGGACTTGCTGTTCACAATCCAACCAGGAGACTGGGTCCTTGGTTAAGGAGTGGATAGAAGCACCACAGGTGTGTGAAAAGTGCGCGTGGACCTTTCCAAGTTTACTGACCTACAGAAACAGCTGTCAAAGACAGGAACCGGGTGGAGCCCATCACATCGGTTTATAAGTTTCTAAAGCCCCAGAATTTGGACATCTCAGCTGGAGGAGAAGGACGGCGAGGCCACGATTGACACTCCGCAGCAGTGGACCGGAAGCCAGCCAGTGCGTTGACATCGGGGAAGCCCCTGTGCCCTACCTACAGACTGCTGGAATAATCTGTGTGGGCATCCTCTTGTGGATCTCAGACAGTAAGGGGTTAATCCTGCTTGTCTTTTGTTTTATGTTAAGTGGTTCTGTGTATTCACGCCCCACAGGTGGTGCAGAAGATAAAGTGAGATTAGGTTGAGTGATTAGATTAGACCATTAGAATGTTTTTCTTATTAAAATCTTACCTTATTGATCGATTAAGTTTGGCCAAGGAGGGAGAATCATTTTTAACTAGGAAGAATGTAAGCAAAAACCTTAACCTCAGCATTGTGGGTTGTGAGACCAAGAGGAATCATGAAATAACTGGGCCGTGGGGCCAGTCCAGTCGAACCTAAATGTGGGTGTAGCACCCTAAAGTGAAGTCCATAGGAGACGGCGGTTTTGGGACATGAGAAGGAAGCATGTGGCAACTTCATTCTTCTGAAAAAGGCATTTTATTGCTCTAAATAGAACAGGGGGTGTATACGGGAAAAAGTGTTGTGACTGGACTTTATGTTTGGGTTTAGATTGTTAAGGCCCCAACTGTCCTCCTTACGATTGCTCCAAGTATAAAGGCAGATGGAATCCAAACAAACATGTTAAGCTCCACAAGTGGTAGCTGGTAAGGTTTCCTACCATAATATATCAAGAAGATTTTGAAGGCTGTAAAGCAGTGGGGAGGGACGGGTTCTTTGACCATTATATTTTAACCTTGCCCCCGAGATAATTCCAACAAGTAGGACACATATTGTTGTGACTTCACTGGATAGTGGCAGAACCGGAATGGAACTAGAACCCTTTCTTAGTAGGTCTGGTCAATCTAACAAAACAGATCTAAGATGTAATTGCAGTGAAACCTCATGTGGGAGCTTGGAATCTGTAATATGTGATCTTATGGGTGAGGCAACTAGTTGTTGGTGGCAGACCATTAGCCCAGGAATTAATTGTATTTTGATCTGCCAATTTGATGATGAAACTAGGAAAAGGCCCCTTGCTAATGGAACTGGCTTTGAAAGGGCATTACTGGATTTGTGGCCAATATGCTTATCGCCAGGTTACCTCCAAACTGCAGTCAGGAATATGTTATTAGGATATATTAGACATTGTTTCTTTTTTTACCACAAGTTCAGGGAAATCAATTAGAATCCAAGGTTATGATGATCTAGACTAGAAAAAAGAGGTCAGGTTATACTCCTTGAGCTGGAGGGAGCACCAGAAATGGGAAAAGATGAGTGGCCACCGGAGGAGAATCATGACAACACTAGTGGACCACACTTGGAATCCTAATGAATTAATATCAGGATTGCCAGAGAACCCATTTATAATTTAAATCGGATAATTAGGTTACAAGCTGTATTTCGAAATAATTGACCAACCAGACAGCTACAGCCCGTTGATCTTCTTGCTGACCAATCCACTCAGATGAGAAATGCAGTATTTCAACATTCGAATGGTACTGGATTATTTATTAGCGAGAAAAGGGGGAGTATGTGAAAACTAAATGACTCAAACTTCTGTATTAACAAAAGCATGGACAAGGAAAAGTGGTAAACAAATAACAAAGGGAATAAGAAGTTAGTTCATGTACCCTGTCCAAACGTGCGGACAAAGGATGGGAATGGGACATTTTTATGGTTACCTGGTGGACGTGGTTAAACAAATACTTTTTTCCTCCTTTGTGCAGACAGCTTCTGATCATTTTACAATGTATGATCCCTTGCCTGTGCAGCTCATTTCAACATGTGATCAAGGGATGCAAGTGGTGGCATGCCTACGATCCAGAAAATGCTACCAAAAGGTTCAGAGAATCATGTCACTCACAAGCAAATCACAAAACAAAAAAAGGGACCAGGAGAAGAAAATCAAGTCAATGATAATTAAGTTTGTAAACGACAATTACTGATAAAATAAAAAGAGGAGGATTGGAAGGAGAAGTAAGTGTCTTTACAAAACTGACTCTGACTCTGGGTGAGATAAGCTTAGGGCTTTGATACTGGGAGATAAAGAGGAGGCAATGGAGGATTTCCGTGGGTGTTCCGCCTTTGACCTATCTAAACTACCAGAGCAGAGACACAGAGATGTAACTTGAAAGGGGGGGGGGGGGGAATTTATGATAGAAAGGGGGGTTTCATTATGCGTTTCGGGGAGCCTGTAACTTTCAAGTACCTCAGCCAATGGGGAAAGAAAGAGGGACCCGGCCGGGAAAGTTGGATAAAAGAGGCTGTCTCTATGAATTTGAGAGACCCATGGGAAATGCCCATGACCTCTCCCTTTATTCATGATAAAGTTGCGGGACCCTCTGTTCCTTTTTGGGACATAAACCTCTGGTGCTTGTGGATTAATTTTCCTTACAATTTCTTTATCCCTCTACAAAACATAGCACAAATTCACTAGCATGAGGAATGTCAGGTTGACTATGAACAGCTAGCCAGGAGGGTGTTGGGGGCAGGGGTTTTTGTTTGAAGGGTTTTTTTCAGGGGTTGTGATTTTTGGGGGGTTGGGGGAGGTTGTTGTTGTTTGTTTGTTTTTTTTTTAAAGAAGCCCGTAATGATAACATATTAATTGTTATCTAACTATGCCTTTCTAAACTGTTCATAGCAAATTTACTTTTTTTCAACTAGCCTGTACCTAGAGATAACATTTGAAAATTACATTTGGTGCTATAAAGAATAATCTCTAAAAAGAATTTGTGAGAAGTTCTTCAAAACAAAATGCAATTTGATTCGCTCTTACTATACAGGATACATAACATTATGTCATTATACATGTAATGGTTTTGGCTGGGATGGAGTTTAAATGTGAATAGAAAGTAATTAAACATAAGTAAACATAAAAGGAGGTTTAGAGACATACACAGACCCCTTTTAAAAATCTACTGAACAAGCTCTAACATGTTTGGAATTGGAGGGAATGCCAAAAGGGGGAGATAGGGGGTGGTGCACAACAGCCTGCATCTGGGGAAAATTCCCAAGTTAACTGGACAGTTGTGAGACAAGCAGAGCCAACAACCATATTTAGAGCTCTGGCCATGATTACATAATGACTGACAAAGCTCACTGTACTGGGTCTGGCGAGGATGAAGTTATGAAGTTAACTTTCTTCATAGCAGCCCATATGGTGCTGTGCTTTGCATTTTGTTTGTCTTCCCGAGCAACCATTATGCATGCTAAGGCCCTGCTTCCAGGAAGTGGCTAAACACCTGCCTGCCGATGGGAAGTAGTGAATGAATTCCTTGCTTTGCTTTGCTTGCTCTGCAGCTTTTGCTTTCCCTATTACACAGTTGTTATCTCAGTCCTAGAGTCTTTTTGCCTTCCTTCTATTTTCTCCCCCTTCCTGGGAAAGGGGACTGAGCAAAAGGCAGGGTGGGTGCTTGGCTGCTGGCTGAGGTCAATCCACAACACTCATGTTGTGGTGGATGGGACCAACCCGGAGAATGCTGGATGGCTAGACAACCCTGGGACAGCTGGAACTCGGTCATGGAAAGATCTTGATAACCCCCTTGGAAATTAGATGGTTCTGCCCAAGAATATGTAAATCCTGCTACCCTGGTTGGACTTAACCTGATCCCTCACTCCACCTACCCCTTCCCCCATTGGTTGTTGTATTCCCTTTGCCTCCTCTGTCCGCCCAGCTTCTCAGGTAACTGGCCCCCAGGTGTATATCTGTGGCCATATAATCTTGCCCCCTCCTCTTTTGCCTCTGGATGTCCTTCGGGAGTACACCCCTGGAATAAGCTACGCCATCGAGCCCTCTGTTTCTTTGTCTCTGGTAATGTATGGACTACTAGCCCACTGGGGTGTGTGTGTCTGCCTTTCATCGGCTTGGGTGTTGGCTAATACTCCTGCACGGCACCAATGCAGCTGGGACACACTTGTGGTACACGCAGAGGGATCAGACCACACTGAACACCCCCCAGAGTACATTACATTCACAATAGTTTCTTGACCCAAATAACTTTTGGACAAATTTAACACCATAAAAATGTTCATAATGTAAAAGGAGGGAACAGGTCTTGGTATATCTAAGACTGTTGCTTGTTTTGCCTGTGAAAATAATTGGTAAATGACCTCCCTGTCCTTACCCTCAAGCCATGCGCTTATTTTCTTCCTCTGCTCTGCTCAGGCAAGGGAGTTAGAAAGCATCTTGGTGGACACCTGGAAGCCAGCCAAGGTTAACCCACCACAGTTTTCTGGTACAGTATAATGTTTGTTATTCTCTGATGCGGATAAGTAAAACCTTATAAAACAAGGGCCTTGTTACCCTTGTAAAACTCTTGCTCTCTCCTGTTACTTTGGCTAGCCAGAGAAGGATTCTGGGAATGACTCAGCTGAACTAGAGGTAAAAAACAAGTTACAGAACCCTGGAAAACAAGTGATAGAGCTAGTGAGAGCTCACACCGTGGTGTATGGTGGTTGATTCTCACCATCACGTGTTGCTAATGTGATTTACGATGGTTGGCTAAGATACTTTGTTGTGTTTCACAAGAAAGTAAACCCATAACAAACTAACGGTTTAAAGAACCCTGGTTTTTTTGCAATAAATGTCTTCACATGCCAGCATGGGGTCTGTGGTTAAGACTATGTCCTCTCATTAAAGGAAAAGGGGTAACCTCTGTGAGCATTTTTACTGCTGATCTGTGGGACAGTATTGGGGTCCTGTTGTGGAATCGGGCTATGAGAGGAGACCAGGCAGCAGCCAAACAGCTCCCTTTGTGGAGAATGGTCCTAGAAGTTATGAGGAAACAGGAAGGGTCTCGAAAATCCCCCTCAGATACTGTCTGCAAACTCCCTATAGATTCTAAATCAGACCCTAACGACGACAGGGGACTTTCTTGGCTAACAGTGACCCGGCCGCGAGCAAATTGCTGGCACAGCCTATAATATTAGGACAGCAGTATCAGCCAGATGAAAAGCCATGGCTTTGTGAGTATCACGGAATCGGGAGGTGTCCCGGGGGTGTCGGTGGAGTATTCTCCACATTGGAGAGACTTTTATTATTGGCTAAAGGAGCCTGTAGCTGCCCCATCTCGGAGGCTGCCCCATGGGTCGGTCGGCAGTGCTGGGTGATAGCAGAGCCCCCGCGGATGCCGAAGCTTGCACTCCCTCGAAACGAACAGCGGTGCAGTGCTGGAACGCAACTCGTCCGGGGAGCGGCGAGAGCCCTGACCCCGTCCCAAGCATTGCCCATCGCGGAGGTGCGGGGTCGGTGTGCTCCCTGACCACGGCAGTGCGTCTATCAGCATCCTGTGACCTCGGCCAAAGTAGCCCTTCCGCGCTACGCTCCCGCAGAGCCGTTCCCATGTCGGTATTCTCCAGGGAGACAGGAAAAGATCCCCAGAAGAAGTGATGACCGGGAGTAGTAGAAGCCACCCAGGTACAGCAGTGTCTATCCTGCCCCCTCCCCCGCCGCTTCGTTTTCATTGTATTACCCAACCCAGCTGCAGAGAGCGAGAGAGCGGCGGGGGGGGGGGGGAGGCGGCCACAGACTCGGGACACCTGCACTGCACGGAGGGCCCGGGGGGCCCCTCCAAGGTTTCACAGCTGATCAGTACCCTTTTAATTGGTGCAACTGAGTTGTATTTTAAATTCGTCTCTAGTTTTCCCACAGAAAACCCTTTGCAGCAGGATAAAGGAGTGGTAACGATAACAATAACTACTTGGTTGATAATAAAGTTGAGCAGGGGAACCGAATGAAGTACCATCTGTGTTTAAAGCAGCAGTGCACCTTTTAGTAACTTGGCTGCAATTCCCTTGGTAGGAACTGCTGGGATGCTCTTCATTTGGTTACATTGGAGCAGTAGAGAAACAGTAGTGGGCTAAAAAGTCAAAACAAAATGCTTCTGGCTTAGGTTGCTAGGTAGTTTTGAGAGTGCTTTATCTTAAGTACACCTCTGATGCTTGTTTCCACTGAGACGGCTTATGGTGGGCATTGCAAGTCAGTTTGAGCCTCTGTGGCTACAGACAATTCTCAATCCCAATCCCACATTTCTCTCTGAGGCTATCCCAGGTTTACAGATTTATCCTCTGCCTTCATGCTACTAGCATGCACTCTTACAGTTGAGGGGCTGCTTATGTGTTGGAAAGTCAGTCCTTCGATTGCCTTCAATTGGCAAATTCAACAGACGTACCTGAAGTATTTAATTTGAACAAGCAATTTTATGTTCTGCTCAGTTTTATATATATATTACCATCAGCATTATTGGGATGTGCAAATTGAGGCTATAATGTCATTCAACTCTGATAAAACCAAGCCATCACCGTTAAAACCATAGGGTTCAATTTATATTTTCTGTATGTAGCCCAGTTTTCAAGGAGCTGAGCATGTTGGCATCTGTCCAACAGAAGCTTTGGGGGTGGCTGATACTCCTGGCTGGTACTGACCTTGAAATGCATAAGATACTAGTACACAACTAATTTCAGGCAGTACACAGTCTCCTGGACTAGTCACTGGAATTCGCCCTTTTCCTTATCCCATAAGAGATCAGGAAAGTAGCATTTATTGTATAATTTTTGGGCTATCCCCTTAGAGCATTTTTATTTTACTCAGCATGGATTCAGAAAGCCCTGACAAATTCGGTAGATCTCTCCTTGGAATATTCACGGTGATCACTAACTGGACAAATGTAAGGCCATAGCAATTAACTTAAAAGCCTGATGTCAAAACATTGAATGATTTATAAAAGTTTCTAGGAGCAATTAACTGCATAAGGCCAAGCTAGGCTTAACCCCATGTATGTTATCTGCAGAAGCTATTCAGGAATTGCATATAATTAGCTCGAGATTCTCTACTGTGAAGCCATACAGAATAGTGACAGTTTTGCTTGTTCACTTCTACAGTTTTAATCAGACAATTTGAAGGTGATTGTTTTGCCACGAAGACAAAATATGCTTTAGTGTGAACTTCTTTTCCTAATCTCAGAGCATCTTCTCATGTGAAGAGGATTGAAGTTAGATCTAGAATATTATTTGAAACTTCTTTTAACAATAGTGTGTTTCTGTCTTTTAGTATTATTAACAATATTCTTTTGCTTCTGTATTTGTATTTTATGTTTAGATTTTAATAGTTATTTTTTGATCTTTTTCGTGGTTCTTTGGGAAAGAGGATGTGGTTCTTCTTTGGGAGTACTTTTGCTCTAAGATACAAGTGCATATTGTCTGCTTATTAACTGAATAGCTTTGCTCCTAAGAGTTATAGATATGTAAGTTGGCTCTGTGTATTTCATATTTAAAACACAAGTACACAGAAACAGTGGGAAGTTGGGATTTATATTCAGTCTAGCAATGACCTTTTGCCTTGGAGAAAAACAGCTTTGTGTGAGTCTTCACAGTGTGAATAGCACAGAGAATAATATTAGAGCTATAGGGTCATAGAACCACAATGATACAGTTACGTACAATCCTAGGATGTTGGCTGTGTACTTCGCATCTGTACGGAGAACTCAGAGCTGCACATTTATCCAGTATTAGTAAATTGCCTTTTACTGTAAGCGGAGAAAGTGCAGTTTTCTGTATCTGCAGGAAAGACATATTGAGTTGCTTAAATTGCTTCTGAAGTCTCTTTGAAAAGCTTTGTTGTTGCCACATGACTCTGACATAAAAGTGATACTCTTTGAGTATGTGTGTAAAACAAAAGGAGTCAAACCTCTCATACTCTTGCACAGCTAATAATGTGTAAATAGGCTTGACCTCAAAGTGGTTGTATTTTACCCTATTTTCTCAACAGCTCTGTGATTTAACTATTGCAGTGTGTAATTGAGCTGCAGTTCTGTGTGCATTATGGCAGTACATTGCTATTCTTCAGCTTTCTTTATTAGATACACTGCTTTCTGATAGCGAGCAACATTAAGTAAAAACAGTTTTTTGTAGCAGATGTAAATATAAAAAAAGAATGATTGATTTGTGCATGCTTCTTAGTTAGCCACGTGTATGGTTTGGACGGTCGAGCCGATGGTATTGGCAGGGGACAACGAAGTGATCGTTAGGGCAGAGCAGTTTGTGCGTTCTACCGCGAAGGCTTCTAAGTGGATTTCTGATTGAGGGGTCAGGTTATGAGACCTGGCGGTCTCAACTGGCTCGGAGCCGTCTCGATCGTCTGAAGAGACGCAGCAAAGAATGCCGCTTGGTCCCGTTGTGCGTGCGCCAGTGACAGGTCATGCATGCTTGCGGTGGGTGGGTTACATGTGAGCATTGGTGGACTGTGATTGAGATGTTGTGTTGAGTGTACGGCTTTACGGGTATGTTGTTGCGTTGTTGTGTATTTGCGTGTTTCTGCTGTGCTGCTATAGATAATAGATAGAAGAATTGTTGATGTTTTGTTATTAGTGTCAGAGTTACTAGTAATGGCATTCTGAAAAGGGCAATGCTAGTTTGGTCAGCTTTAAGAGAATGGAAATGATCCATGACACTGGACAAAAATGTGTTATGATGGACAGTGATGAATCTGATCCCGCAAAAAGCATGAATTCTTGGTTATTGGAAAACCTGAAAAAGCACTTAATTTGTAGAATTTCGGACCATTTTTGAGGCGTTTTCTCTTTACCGACTCTGTTATACAATAACCAATTCCCTTTTTCACTGGATAAGGTTTTGATATCTATTTTGCCATTTTATTTCTAAGAGGTATCCTACAAAGCATTGCACCTCTGTTATTTGCACAATGAAAATGCAGTTCTATCCAGTATACAGCATACTGCTATGACATAACATACATTACTTTTCTTTTTTCTAAAATGCAGTGAAGTTTTGCTAACAACAGTAGACCTTCAAATCTCAAAATCTTGAATGCTGCCAGATGGATTCTTTCTATCACTGAAATTGTACCCCTTCATGCCATATCTTTACTTAGTGATCACTCACAATTTATAGCTACCATGAAGAATATAACAGCCTTGTGGAGCTAAGCAATATTTCTGTATGTTTTTGATTGCTGTGTTGTAGAAACATTGTTAAATAGTGTTTAGTACTCTTTGATCCGCTGTTAGTTTTGCCTTTTGTTTGTTCTCTACTTGTTTACAGAGGGTGTTGAAACTACGCATCAACTCTTAGCAAATCTATCTCTGCTTAAAGAACAAGGGAGATGTTGGGAATTATCTATTTTAAACATAGCTGTGTGAGAGGCTCGTGGCAGTAGGGCTGCCTGGCTTTGGGTTATCAGCCACCAGAGAGGGTGGTGTTACAACAGGCACATGGGCAAATCTCCTGCCCCCTTTTGAATTCGGACCCCCCTGCTGATGTAAACCCTCAGACAGTTGCAAAATACACCCCTTATCAGAATTTGTGTTTAAAGTGACCAGAGAAGTGCTTACTTGGAATATTCATGAAGTTCTTAGAGTGGTTTAAAGCATGTTCAATTTCAATTAAGTGGAGTTCGCGATCATGTCGTAGTGGTCAGTGTGTGTTTCTCCCGGCGCTTCCGAAAAATGGACTAAACTTTAACCGTCCCAGTTTTCCCACAGAAAACCCTTTGCAGCAGGATAAAGGAGTGGTAACGATAATAATAACTACTTGCTTGATAAGAAAGTCGAGCAGGGGAACGAATGAGATACCATCTCTCCTTAAATCTGCAGTACCTTTTATTGACTTGGATACAATTCCCTTCGGTAGGAATTTCTGGGGTGCTTTTAATTTGGTTACACTGGAGCAGTAGAGAGCAGGTGGCAGTAAATTCAAAACAAATGCTATGGCTTATATGGGGTAGTTTTGAAGTGCTTCATTTATTTATATACCTCTGATGCTCGTTTCCACTGAGACTGCTTATGTTCGGCATTGCAAGTCAGTTTGAGCTTTCCCAATATATTTTACATCAAACATAGAGAGGTGGTATATAAGTGGTAACAGTCTACCTTATTTAAAGCTTTTGCTGTGGATAGACCTCAGCTCCCTTTCCCCTCCTTCCTTTCTTAAGCCTCAATCCCAATCCTGCTGTTGTCTCTGAGGCTATCTCCAGGTTTACAGACTTCCTCTGCCTTCATGCTACCTAGCATGTACTCTTGCGAATGAGGGGTGCTTAGTGGGAATTACAAGGAAGGGAGAGTTACCGCCCCAAAATGGGTCAGCTTCAAACAGTCAGAGCTGTATGCCACTTGTTAAGAGCTGCCGAATGATAACCGGGACAGATAGTGAATATTTTCGCCGATCTAAATATGATATTGGTATACATCTGCATGTGGGAACGTCTGGAAAGTAAAACGGATTTACAGCTGCAGGGGACAACATATTAGCTATGAGAGGTTTAATTTCTACGCTATTGGAGTAGTCGAATTTTGCCCAAAAAGAGCTGCATTAAATACACAATGTAGGGGACACCAGACGGACAGGTCCTCAAAAGAAGCACTAGAAAGTGGACCTGACTGTGATGAGAGAAGCTCGGAAAGCTGCACAGCGCCCAGAAACCTCTAAGAGCCGTTCCTTCTCCCCAGTAGCGCCCCCCACTGCCCAGAGAAATGACTTTTCCCAACCGGAAGAGCTTGAGATAATAAACAGACGTGGAGCAGAGGAAAAAGGATATATTGGTTACAGAAATTGCAACAATGGATACCAAAAAGCTCGGCCTTACAAATATAAAAGCAAACTTCATGAAGGGAGTCATTGAGGCTCTCTAGAGGATTGCAGAAGCCTTCCTCAAGGTGTATGCTAGCGTGGGTCTTTTACTCTGGCAAAGCGAGCCTATTGAAGGTTGTTTGATTGGTGTTAAAAATCAATAAACAGGGTTAGAAAAAGAAAAATTGCCCAGGGAGGGAGGCCTTAATGGGCGTGCGTCCGCTTCCAGAGAATGCCAGGGATTCTCATGAAATGCACGTCGGAGTTGCAAAGTTTTAAATAATCTTCTGGTAATAGTGATGCAGCTAACATGGTTGGCCAGAAGCATTTCCAACGTTTCCAGCGACTACAGGATCAGTGTAAAGGTATTTTAGGAACAAATAATTCCAGGTATCGGAATTGTGGAAGAAATAGACTCAGATAGGGGAACTCACTTTACAGGAAAAATTCTCCAAGGGCTCATGGCTGCTCTAGGCATTCAATGGAGCTTCCATACCCCCTGGCATCCCCAGAGTTCAGGAAAGGTAGAAAGAATGAATGGAGAAATAAAGAAACACCTCTTGAAGTTGGTTATAGAAACTAAAATGCCATGGGTACGGCTTTTGCCACTGGCTTTAGCGAGAATAAGGGCTAGACCTAGGGAAGATATTTAATTACCTCCCTTTGAATGATGTTGGGAATCCTTACCCTTGTAATTCTCAGCCTAGTGGGGGGTAGAGATAAGTGATGTATATTTAAGACAATATGTGGCAAGGATACTGTCTCTTGTGAAATCTCTTCGACAGGAAGCTCAGCTGGCGCAGACCTGCCTTTGACTTGCTTTGCGTCACAACATCCAACCAGGAGACTGGGTCCTGGTAAGGAGTGGAAAGAACGCACCACTGGTGCAAAAGTGGCGTGGACCTTTCCAAGTGTTACTGACCACAGAAACAGCCGTCAAGACAGCGGAACACGGGTGGACCCATCACACTCGGGTTAAAGTATCTAAAGCCCCAGAGATTTGGACATCTCAGCTGGAGGAGAAGGACGGGAGGCCACGATTGACCCTCCGCAGGAGTGGACAGACAGCAGCCAGGCGTGTGACATCGGGGGAAGCCCCTGTGCCTACCTACAGACTGCTGGAATAATCTGTGTGGCGACCCTCCTTGTGAATCTCCAGACAGAAGGGTTAATCCTTGCTGTCTTTGTTTTATATGTTAAGTGGTTCTCGTGTATCGCACGCCCACAGGTGGTGCAGAAGATAAAGTGAGAATTAGTGAGTGATTAGATTAGACCATTAGAATGTTTTTCTTATTAATCTTACCTTTATATATCAGTTAGGTTTGGGCAGAGGTGGGAGAATTCATTTTTTTAACCCTAGAAAGAAGTAGCAAAAACCTTTACCTCAGCAATTGTTGGGTCTGTGGAGACAGAGGACTGTAAAACTGGCCGTTGGGTGGCCAGGTCCAGCGTCGAACCTAAATGGTGGTTGCACCCTAGTGAAGTCCATAATAGACGGGGTTTGGCAAAGGAAGGAACATGGCAACTTCATCTTCTGAAAAAGCATTTATTGTCTAAATAGAACAGGGGGTGTATACGTGGGAAAAGTGTTGTGACTGGACTTTATCTTTGGGTTTAGTATGTGACCCCAACTGTCCTCCTTACGATGCTCCAAGTATAAGGCAGATGGAATCAAACACATGTTAAGCTCACTAATGGTAGCTGGGTAAGGTGTTCCTACCATAATTACGAAGACGATTTTGAAGGCTGTAAAGCAGTGGGGAGGGACGGGTTCTTTGACCATTTATTTTTAACCTGCCCCCGAATAATTCCACAAGTAGGAACAATAGTGTCGTGACTACACTGGAAGTGGCAACACCGGATGGAACTAGAACCCTTTTTAGTAGGTTCTGTCAATCTAACAAAACAGATTAGAATGTAATGCCAGTGAAACCTCATGTGGGAGCTTGGAAGTGTAAGTATGTGATTCTTATGTGGGGCAACTATTGTTGAGACCATTAGCCCAGGAAGTAAGTTGTATTGACTTGCCAATTGATGATGAAAACTGGAAAGGCCCTTTGCCAATGGACCTGGCTTTGAAAGGGCATTACTGGTTTGTGGCCAATATGCTTATCGCAGGTTACCTCCAAACTGGTCAGATATGTAATGTAGGATATATTAGACCATGTCTTTGTTACCACAAGTTCAGGGAAATCAGTTAGGAATCAAGGTATATGATGATCTAGCTAGAGAAAAGAGGTCAGTTGATACATCCTTGACTGGAGGGAGCACCCAGAAATGGGGAAAAGATGAGTGGCCACCGGAGAGAATCATACAACACTATGGACCAGCCACTTGGAATCCTAATGAATTAATATCAGGTGCCAGAGAACCCATTTATAATTTAAATCGGATAATTAGGTTACAAGCTGTATTCGAAATAATTACCAACCAGACAGCTACAGCCCTTGATCTTCTTGCTGACCAATCCACTCAGATGAGAAATGCAGTATTTCAACATCGAATGGTACTGGATATTTATTAGCAGAAGAAGGGGGAGTATGTGGAAAACTAAATGACTCAAACTGCTGTTTACAAATAGATGACAATGGAAAAGTGGTAAAACAAATAACAAAGGGAATAAGAAAGTTAGTTCATGTACCGCGCAAACGCGGAAAGGATGGAATGGGACATTTTTCATGGTTACCTGGTGGACTGTGGGTTAAAACAAATACTTTTTTTCCTCCTTTGTGCTATAGCAGCTCTGATCATTTTACATTATTATGAATCCCTTGCCTAGTGCAGCTCATTCAACATTGTGATCAGATGCAAGTGTGGCCATGCCAGCCGATCCAGAAACAGCTACAAAAGGTCAGAGAATCATGTCACTACAAACAATACAACAAAAAAGGGACCAGGAGAAGAAAACAGTCAATGATAATAAAGTTTGTAAAGACAATACTGATAAAATAAAAAGAGGAGGGATTGGAAGGAGAAGTAAGTGTCTTTACAAAACGAACTCTGACTCTGGGTGAGGATAAGGCTTAGGCTGATACGGGAGATAAAGAGAGCAATGGGAGGGATTTCCGGTGGGTTCCGCGGTTTGACCCTATCAAAACTAAGCCAGCAGCAGAACCCAGAGATGTAAGAACGAAAAGGGGGGGGGCAAATTATGATAGAAAGGGGGGTTTCATTATGCTGCTAGGAGCCTGTAACTTTCAATCTACTCAGCCAATTGGGGAAGAAAAGAGGACGGACGCGGCCGGAAGTTTGGGATAAAAAGGAGGCGCTCCGTCTACTGATGATTGAGAGACCCCAGTGAAATGCCCATCGACCTCTCCCTTTATCAGGAATAAAGTTGCGGGATCTCCTCTGTCTCCTTTTTGGGACATAAACCTCTGTGCTGTGTGGATTAATTTCCTTACATTTTCTTATCCTCTACAAAACATAGCACAATATTCACTAGCATGAGAATGTCAGGTTGACTATGAACAGCTGAGCCAGGAGGTGTTGGGGGCAGGGGTTTTGTTTTGAAGGGTTTTTTTCAGGGTTGTGATTTTTGGGTTGAGAGTTGTTGTTGTTTTTGTTTTTTTTTAAAGAAGCGGAATGATAACATATTAATTGTTATCTAACTATGCCTTTCTAAACTGTTCATAGCAAATTACTTTTTTCAACTACGCCTGTACCTAAGATAACATTTGAAAATACATTTGTGCCTATAAAGAATAATCTCTAAAAGAATTTGTGAGAAGTTCTTCAAAACAAAATGAAATTGATTCGTCTCTACTATACAGGATACATAACATTATGTCATTATACATGTAATGGTTTGGCTGGGATGGAGTTTAAATGTGAATAGAAAGTAATAAACATAAGTAAACATAAAAGGAGGTTTAGAGACATACACAGACCCCTTTTAAAAATCTACTGAACAAGCTCTAACATGTTTGGAATTGGAGGAATGCCAAAAGGGGAGAGATAGGGGGTGGTGCACAACACTGCATCTGGGGAAAATTCCCAAGTTACACTGGACAGTTGTGAGACAGCAGAAGCCAACAACCATATTTAGAGCTCTGCCAGATTACATAATGACTGACAAAGCTCACTGTACTGGGTCTGGCGAGGATTAAGTTATGAAGTTAACTTTCTTCATAGCACCCATATGGTGCTGTGCTTTGCATTTTGTTTGTCTTCCCGACAAAACCATATGCATGCGGCCCTGCTTCCAGGAATGGCTAACCACCTGCCTGCCGATGGGAAGTAGTGAATGAATTCCTTCTTTGCTTTGCTTGCTCTCAGCTTTTCTTTCCCTATTACACAGTTGTTATCTCAGTCCCTAGAGTCTTTTAGCCTTCCTTCTATTTCTCCCCTTCCGGGAAGGGGACTGGAGCAAAAGGCGTGGGTGCTTGGCTGCTGGCTGAGGTCAATCCCAACAGCTCATGTTGTGGTGGATGAACCAACCCGGAGAATGCTGGATGGCTAACAACCCTGGCAGCTGGAACTCGGTCATGGAAAGATCCTTGATACCCCCTTGGAAATTAGATGGTTCTGCCAAGAATATGTAAATCCTGCTACCCTGGTTGGACTTAACTGATCCCTCACTCCACCTACCCCTCCCCCATTGGTTGTTGTATCCCTTTGCCTCCTTCGCGCCCAGCTTCTCAGGTAACTGGCCCCCAGGTGTATACTCTGTGGCCATATAATCTTGCCCCCTCCTCTTTTGCCTCTGGATGTCCTTCGGGAGACACCCCTGGAATAGACTACGCCTATCGAGCCCTGTTTCTTGTCTCTGAGTATGATCGGACTACTAGCCCACTGGGGTGTGTGTGTTCTGCCTTATCGGCTTGGGTGTTGGCTAATACTCCTGCACGGCACCAATGCAGCTGGGACCACACTTGTGGTCACGCAGAGGATCAGACCACACTGAACACCCCCCGAGTACATTACATTCACAATAGTTGCTTGACCCAATAACTTTGGACAATTTAACAACCATAAAAATGTTCATAATGTAAAGGAGGAAACAGGTCTTGTATACTTAAGACTGTTGCTGTTTTGCTCGGTGAAAATAATTGGTAAATGACCTCCCTGTCCTTACCCTCAAGCCATGCGCTTATTTTCTTCCTCTGCTCTGTCCAGGCAAGGGAGGAAGAAAGCATCTTGGTGGACACCGAATGCCAGCCAAGGTAACCCACCACAGTTTTCTGGTACAGTATAATGTTTGTTATTCTAAAGCGGATAAGTAAAACCTTATAAAACAAGGGCCCTGGTAACCCTGTAAAACTCTTGCTCTCTCCTGTTACTTGGCTAGCCAGAGAAGATTCTGAGAATGACTCAGCTAACTAGAGTAAAAACAAGTTACAGAACCGGAAAACAAGTGATAGAGCTAGGGAGAGTAACCACTGTGGTGTATGGTGGTTGATTCTCACCATCACGTGTGTAATGGTGATTTACGATGGTTGGCTAAGATACTTTGTTGTGTTTCACAAAAAGTAAACCCATACAAACTAACGGTTTAAAGAACCCTGGTTTTTTTGCAATAAATGTCTTCACATGCCACATGGGGTCTGTGGTTAAGACTATGTCCTCCATTAAAGGAAAGGGGTAACCTCTGTGAGCATTTTTACTGCTGACTCTGTGGACAGTATTGGGGTCCTGTTGTGGAATCGGGCTATGAGAGGAGACCAGGCAGCAGCCAAACAGCTCCCTTTGTGGAGAATGGTCTAGAAGTTAGAGGAAACAGGAAGGGTCTCGAAAATCCCCCTCAGATACTGTCTGCAAACTCCCATACGATTCTAACATCAGACCCTAACGACGACAGGGACTTTCTTGCTAACGAGTGCCCGGCCGCGAGCAAATTGCTGGCACAGCCTATAATATTAGGACAGCAGTATCAGCCAGATGAAAAGCCATGGCTTTGTGAGTATCACGGAATCGGGAGGTGTCCCGGGGGTGTCGGTGGAGTATTCTCCACATTGGAGAGACTTTATTATTGGCTAAAGGAGCCTGTAGCTGCCCCATCTCAGAGGCTGCCCCATGGGTCGGTCGGCAGTGCTGGGTGATAGCAGAGCCCCCGCGGAATGCCGAAGCTTGCACTCCCTCGAAACGAACACGGTGCAGTGCTGGAACGCAACTCGTCCGGGGAGCGGCGAGAGCCCTGACCCCGTCCCAAGCATTGCCCATCGCGGAGGGCGGGGTCGGTGTGCTCCCTGACACGGCAGTGCGTCTATCAGCATCCTTGACCTCGCCAAAGTAGCCCTTCCGCGCTACGCTCCCGCAGAGCCGTTCCCATGTCGGTATTCTCAGGGAGACAGGAAAAGATCCCCAGAAGAAGTGATGACCGGGAGTAGTAGAAGCCACCAGGTACAAGCAGTGTCTATCCTGCCCCCTCCCCCGCCGCTTCGTTTTCACTGTTACCCCAACCCAGCTGCAAGAGCGAGAGAGCGTCGGGGGGGGGGGGGGGGGAAGCGCCACAGACTCGGACACCTGCACTGCACGGAGGGGCCCGGGGCCCCTCCAAGGTTTCACAGCTGATCAGTACCCTTTTAATTGGTGCAACTGAGTTGTATTTTAAATTCGTCTCTAGTTTTCCCACAGAAAACCCTTTGCACAGGAAAAAAGGAGTGTAACGTGAACAATAACTACTTGGTTGATAATAAAGTTGAGCAGGGGAACCGAATGAAGTACCATCTGTGTTTAAAGCAGCAGTGCACCTTTTAGTAACTTGGCTGCAATTCCCTTGGTAGGAACTGCTGGGATGCTTCAATTTGGTTACATTGAGCAGTAGAGAAACAGTAGTGGGCTAAAAAGTCAAAACAAAATGCTTCTGGCTTAGGTTGCTAGGTAGTTTGAGAGTCGCTTATATCTTAAGTACACCTCTGATGCTTGTTCCACTGAGACGGCTTATGGTGGGCATTGCAGAGTCAGTTTGAGCCTCTGTGGCTACAGATTACAACAATTCTCAATGCTAATCCCATATTTCTCTCTGAGGTATCCCAGGTTTACAATTATCCTCTGCCTTCATGCTACATAGCATGCACTCTTACAGTTGAGGGCTGCTTATGTGTTGGAAAGTCAGTCCTTCGATTGCCTTCAATTGGCAATTCAACAACGTACCTGAAGTATTTAATTTGAACAAGCAATTTATGTTCTGCTCAGTTTATATATATATTAACATCCGCATTATTGGGATGTGCAAATTGAGGCTATAATTCATTCAACTCTGATAAAACCAAGCCATCACCGTTAAAACCATAGGGTCAATTATATTTTCTGTATGTAGCCCAGTTTCTAAGGAGCTGAGCATGTGGCATCTGTCCAACAGAAGCTTTGGGGGTGGCTGATACTCCTGGCTGGTACTGACCTGAAATGCATAAGATACTAGTACACAACAATTTCAGGCAGTACACAGTCTCCTGACTAGTCAGTGGAATTCGCCCTTTTCCTTATCCCATAAGAGATCAGGAAAGTAGCATTTATTGTATAATTTTTGGGCTATCCCCTTAGAGCATTTTTATTTTACTCAGCATGGATTCAGAAAGCCCTGACAAATTCGGTAGATCTCTCCTTGGAATATTCACGGTGATCACTAACTGGACAAAATGTAAGGCCATAGCATAACTTAAAAGCCTGATGTCAAAACATTGAATGATTTATAAAAGTTCTAGAGCAATTAACTGCATAAGGCCAAGCTAGGCTTAACCCCATGTATGTTATCTGCAGAAGCTATTCAGGAATTTGCATATAATTAGCTCGAGATTCTCTACTGTGAAGCCATACAGAATAGTGACAGTTTTGCTGTTCACTTCTACAGTTTAAATCAGACAATTTGAAGGTGATTGTTTTGCCACGAAGACAAAATATGCTTTAGTGTGAACTTCTTTCCTAATCTCAGAGCATCTTCTCATGTAAGAGGATTGAAGTTAGATCTAGAATATTATTTGAAACTTCTTTTAACAATAGGTGTGTTTCTGTCTTTTAGTATTATAACAATATCTTTTGCTTCGTATTGTATTTATGTTTAGATTTTATAGTTATTGTATCTTTTCAGGCTGCAGGTATACCTTTGGGAAAAGAGATGTGGTTCTCTCTCCTGGGAGTACTTTCTGCTCTAAGATACAAGTGCATTAATTGTCTGCTTTATTAACATGAATAAGCTTTGCTCCTAGAGGTTATAAGAATAGGATAAGTTGCTCTGTGTATTTCAGAATATTTAAAACCACAAGTCATACACAGAAAAACAGTGGGAAGTTGGGAAATTACAATATTCAGTCTAGCAATGACCTTTTAGCCTTGGAGAAAAACAAGCTTTGTGTGAGTCTACACCAGTGTGAAATAGCACAGAGAACTAAAATGTTGAGAAGCAACATATAGGAGTCCATAGAACACAATGCCATACAGAGTTAACACAGTACAGCATCCCTTAAGGATGTTGGCTTGTGTACTTCAGCCCATACTGAATACTGGAGAAACAAGAGACCTCATGCAACTTATCCAGTATTAGTAAATTGCCTTTACTACTGTAAGCAGGAGAAAAGTGCAGTTTTCTGTATATCTACAGAAAGAACAATACTTGAGTTGCTTAAATTTGCTTCTGAAGTCTCTTTGAAAGGGCTTTGGTTGTTGCCACATGACTCTGACATAAAAGTGATACTCTTGTGAGTATTGTGTCAAGTTGTCCATTGGGGGAAGATCAGGGTTTCTTCTTTCAAGGATTTTTTTGCAGTCAACTGTGAGAAACAAGTGATCTTTGATTTGTTTGAGAAGGGGTAATGAAAACAGGTGATGGCAGAGTTTATCTGTAATCCGCGAAAAATAAAATGAGAATCAAGGGACACCTAGAGAGAGGTGGGACAGAGATCAGGCCAAAAGATTGGCAAAGGATTCCCTCCTCAGAAGGCATGAGAACCCTACAATGAATTAGAAGAAATCGGTGTGCTCTACTGAGGAGGCAGGGACAGTTGGAAGCAGAAATATTAGCAAAAGAACAACTGGAGTCCTTCGGAGGGGGAAATCCAGAGATAAGGGATGATTGTTAGCATAGGTGCCAGGAGGGTCCCATTATATCCAGGGAACCACCCACATAGGAACTCTCTTATAACTTTTAAAAAATTGGTCCTGGATTGATGAGGAGGTGTGTTCTGGTAGAAGCACGGAGTGACAACTTCGATCCGCTTTGGAATTTTATCCTCAAGGGGGGAAAAAATTGATCAAAAGTTTTCTGATTATTCAAGGGGTGAGTGGAAAAGACGAAATGAGGTGTGCTTTATCCAACCACTATCAGTATATTAAGGGGTGATTAAGATACGTTGTTGCCTAAATTGTGATTTGTAATTACTGAGAAGGAATTTGATGGCAAAGTAGGATGCAAATTAATATTGTGAAAAATTATACAGAGGCTAACACATCGACGTGTTTTGTGGGGTTCAAGTCCTTGAGGGGTTCGGTCCCCTCTTTGTTTCGAGGAGTTCGAGTTCTGCGTCTGTGCGTTTGAGGGGTTCAATTCCTCTCTCTGTGTTTCATAGCGGTTAAGATGGCCCTTGTTGCTGTTGCAATGGAAAGTTTGAGTTCAAGTCTCAACATAGAGGAAAGCATGGTTTCTTAGTCCTGGGGGATAGTGTGCTGTGCAGGTTTTTTGAGCAGGAATGTCATTGCTTTTGAAATTTTGTCTAGTAAATTGCGTGTGAGTGTTATGCAAATACCATATGCTGTGTGATGTAGTTAATTATGTTTTCCTCTGGCAAATAAAATCAGGGCGAGGACGCCAGGAAATGAGAAGTCATTGTTGCTAAAAAGAGTGTGTTAAAATAACTTTGGTGTGTGTTTACAGTCTTAGTGTCGTGTAGCATTGTAATACCAGTTTTGGAGATTCTTTGTGGTTGTGTGTGTGATGTGTGTGGCTGCCCAGGGCCGCCTTTCCAACGGCCAGGAGCGCGGTCTTGGAAATGCAATATGACACTACTAAGAGGAGAAGGTTGGACGATTGTGTGTGTCTCCGACGCCGGGCTGTGCCTGCTTGCAAGGAGATGTTGCAGGGTGGAGGCTTCTCCTAGAGGGATAGGTAGGGTTCAATCCTTCTCTCCCGTTTCAAATGTTGGGTATATTAGCCCACGACGCGCGAGAGGAGGAGCCACTCGAATAGACGCATAAAGCAAGAGACGGGTAAGTATGTGGGAGCGCCTTAGTGTGAAACTGCTTAATTGTTTCTTGCTAGAGGGTGGGCTTTGGAGGGTGTACCTGGGGTGCTGCCAGTTTGCAGACAAAAAAAAAAAAAAAAAAATAAGATAATGGCACGCAATTTTGGTTGGGGAAGTATTGCAGGGTCGGACTCGGAAAGAACACAAGGAATATTAATTGCCATTGTGTCCAGGACAGATAAGGATTAC
Organism: Malurus cyaneus samueli; assembly: GCA_009741485.1. Lineage (NCBI taxonomy): Eukaryota > Metazoa > Chordata > Aves > Passeriformes > Maluridae > Malurus > Malurus cyaneus. The sequence goes on along the minus strand of VKON01003262.1, from coordinate 39,208 downwards.
CGTTTTGGCAGGTAGTGATGCTAGCTGCAGAATGTGATGAGGATTTTTCTGTTGTCGCAGACCTTTAATATGCACTTTTTAACACACAAGACAGTCCTGATGTTGTAGTATGAGACAACCTAGGAAGAGAGCAAAGCTTTAAGAAAATTAAAAGGACAAAGTTTTTTATGCCCCTGCTTAGCGTCTTCCAAACCAGAAAAGGAGTTTGAGCTGTATAGTGGATGTTAAACAGGGCCATTGCAAAGAATTCTGGTACAAGAGAATGGGGTACACGCCGACCTGTGCTTATTTTTCTAAGCTGCTAGACCCGAGTGGCCAGAAGCTGGCCACACACTGTGCTGCAGAGTTGTTGCAGCCATGGCTTTTTGACTGAGTGACTGAGGCCCCGAAAGCGTGAGCGCGGAGAGGGTATTCTGACGGTGTAAAAGTTTCACATCAAGTTTAATAGCTTTGTTAACTGAAGAGGCACTAAGTGTGGATGACAGCACTTCGGTTCATTACAGTATGTAAACTCTAATTTAATGGATCAGGAGGACTTAGAATTGAACAGTGGGGGAGGGTTTATACCGGCTCCTGTTGAATGGCCTGGAGAGGGGGCGACCATGCCGTATGACAAGAACCAATGCACTGCATTCTAGTGATAGATCTCCAGACCGGCTAGGGAGACTAGGGACTTCTCCCTGGCCTGAGGGTGAGAATGTGTGTTAATTGTGGGTCTTCTGAGGGTGAAAAGGTAAGCGATTCTACAAGATATGCTATCATCAGTGGAAGGGAATTAAAGGAAGGGGAGTTACCGTCAAATGGTTCAGCTTCAAACAGCAGACTGTATGCCCTTGTTAAGAGCCTGCCGAATGTACCGGGACCAGATAGTGAATATTTTCGCCGAGGTCTAATATGGCATATAGGTATACATTGCATTTGGGAAAACTATGGTAAAGAAAAGGTTTTATAGCTGCAGGGGGACAACAGATTAGGCTCATGAGAGGTTTAAGTTTCTCGGCTATTGGAGGTAGTGAATTTGCCCAAAAGAGTGGATTTATAATACACATTAGGAGACACCAAGGCAGGGGTCCTCAAAGAAGCACTAGGAAAATGACCTGACTGATGAAGGAAGCTCGGAAAGGCTGCACAGCGCCCAAAACCTCTAAGAATCCGTTCCGTTTGCTCCCGAGTAGCCCCCCACTGCCAGAGAAATTGACTTTTTCCCAACGAAGAGCTGAGGATTAATAAAAGAGTGAGCAGAGAAATAAAGGATAATGGTTACGGTAAATGCAACAATGGATATCAAAAGCTCTGGCCTTACAAATATCTAAGCAACTTCAATAAGGGAGTCATTGAGGCTCTCGAGGATGCCGAAGCCTTCCTCAAGGTGTATTGCTGCGTGGAGGTCTTTTACTCTGGCAAAGCGAGCCTCATTGAAGGGATTGTTCTTATTTGTTGTTAAAAATCAATAACAGGGTTTAGAAAAGAAAAATTGCCAGGGGAGGGAGGCCTTTGGGCTGTGCTGTCGCTTCCCAGAGTCCAGGGATTTACTGAAATGTGCACTCGGAGATTGCAAAGTTTAAATAATCTTCTGGTAATAGTAGATGGGCAGCTAAAAGGGTGGCCAGAAAGCATTTCCAACTGGTTTCCAGCGGACTACAGGATCAGCTGTAAAGGTATTTTGGAAACAAATAATGTTCCAGATCGGAATTGTGGAAGAAATAGGACTCAGATGGGGAACTCACTTTACAGGAAAAACATTTCTCATCAAGCGGTCATGGCTGCTCTACTGACGGCATTCATGGTAGCTTCCATACCCGCCTGGCTCCTCCAGAGTTCAGGAAAGGTAGAAAGAAGATATGAGAAATAAAGAAACACCTCTTGAAGTTGGGTCTATGCAGAGAAACAAGAATGCCATGGGTACGGGCTTTTTGCCACTGAGCTTTAGCGAGAATAAGCGGCAGACCTAGGGAAGATATCAATTACCTCCCTTTGAATCTGATGGTTGTGGGTATAGTCCTTACCGCTTGTAATTCTCAGTGCCTAGGTGGGGGTGGTAGAGATAAGTGATTATTTTAAGACAATAATGTGGCAAGGATACTGTCTTTGTGAATACTTCTTCGACAGGAAGCTCAGCTGGCGCAAGACCTTGGCTTTGACTTATTTGCTGTTCACACATCCAACCAGGAGACTGGGTCCTGGTAAGGAGTGGAAAGAAGCACACCTCTGGTTGCAAAGTGGCGTGGACCTTTCAGGAGTGTTTACTGACACAGAAACAGCGTCAAGACAGCTGAACACGGGTGGACCATCATCCACTCGGTTAAGTTTCTAAAGCCCCAGAGATTTGGACATCTCAGCTGGAGGAGAAGGACGGGAGGCCACGATTGACACTCCGCAGGAGTGGACCGGAGCAGCAGCCAGTGCGTTGACATCGGGGGAAGCCCCTGTGCCTACCTACAGACTGCTGGAATAATCTGTGTGGGCATCCCTCCTTGTGGATCTCCAGACAGAAGGGGGTTAATCCTTGCTGTCTTTGTTTTTATGTTAAGTTGGTTCTGTGTATTCACGCCCACAGGTGTGCAGAGATAAGTGAGAATTTAGGTGAGGATTAGATTAGACCATTAGAATGTTTTTCTTAATCTTACCTTTATTATATAGTTAGGTTTGGGCCAGAGGTGGGAGAATCAATTTTTTTAAACCCTAGGAGAAGAAGTAGCAAAAACCTTTAACCTCAGCAATTGTTGGGTCTGTGGAGGACAGGAGGATACTGTAAACTGGCCGTGGGTGGCCAGTCCAGTCGAACCTAATGTGGGTTGCACCCTAAGTGAAGTCATAAATAGACGGGGGTTTTTGGACAAGGAAGACCATGGCAACTTCATTCTTCTGAAAAAGGATTTATTGTCTAAATAGAACAGGGGTGTAACGTTGGAAAAAGTGTTTTGTGACTGGCTTTATTTTTGTGTTTAGATTGTGACCCCCAACTGTCCTCCTTACGATTGCTCCAAGTATAAGGCAGATGGAATCAAACACATGTTAAGCTCATAATGGTAGCTGGGTAAGGTGTTCCTACCATAATTATCAGAGAAGATTTTGAAGGCTGTTAAGCAGTGGGAGGACGGTTTCTTTGACCATTTATTTTTAACCTGCCCCCAGAATAATTCCACAAGTAGGACACATATGTGTCGACTATCAACTGGAAGTGGCAACACCGGATGGAACTAGAACCCTTTTTAGTAGGTTCTGGTCCAGATCTAACAAAACGAATCTGGATGTAATTGCAGTGAACCTCATGTGGGACTTGGAAGTGTAAATATTGTGATTCTTATGGTGGGCAACTTATTGTTGGAGACCATTAGCCAGGAAGTAAGTTGTATTGATCTGGCCAATGATGATGAAAACTGGAAAGGCCCCTTGCTAATGAACCTGGGCTTTGAAAGGGCATTACTGGATTGTGGCCAATATGCTTATCGCAGGTTACCTCCAAAACTGGTCAGGAATATGTTATGTGGATTATTTAGACCATGTTCTTTTTGTTACCACATTCAGGGAAATCAGTTAGGAATCAAGGTATATGATATCTAGTAGAAGAAAGAGTCAGTTGATACATCCTTGACTGGAGGGAGCACCAGAAATGGGGAAAAGATGAGTGGCCACCGGGAGAATCATACAACACTATGACCGCCACTTGGAATCCTAAATGAATTTAATATCAGGTCCAGAGAACCCATTATATTTAAATCGGATAATTAGGTTACAGCTGTTTCGAAATAATTACCAACCAGACAGCTACAGCCCTTGATCTTCTTGCTGACCAATCCACTCAGATGAGAAATGCGTATTTCAACATCGAATGGTACTGGATTATTTATTAGCGGAAGAAGGGGAGTATGTGGAAAACTAAATGACTCAAACTGCTGTTTAAAATAGATGACAATGGAAAAGTGGTAAAACAAATAACAAAGGGAATAAGAAGTTAGTTCATGTACCGTCCAAACGTGGAAAGGATGGAATGGGAATGTTTTTCATGTTACCTGGTGGACTGTGGTAAACAAATACTTTTCCTCCTTTGTGCATATAGCAGCTCTGATCATTTTACATGATATGACCCTTGCCTAGTGCAGCTCATTCAACATGTGATCAAGATGCAAGTGGTGGCCATGCCAGCCGATCCAGAAACAGCTACAAAAGTCAGAGAATCATGTCACTACAAACAATACAACAAAAAAGGGACCAGGAAGAAAAATCAACCGTCAATGATAATTAAGTTTGTAAAGACAATTACTGATAAATAAAAGAGAGAGGGATTGGAAGAGAAGTAAGTGTGCTTTACAAACGGACTCTGACTCTGGGTGAGATAAGGCTTAGGGCTGATACTGGAGATAAAGAGGAAGGCAATGGGAGGGATTTCCGTGGGTGTTCGCCCGTTTGACCTATCTAACTACAGAGCAGAGAAACAGAGATAAACGAAAGGGGGAGGGGGCAATTTTATGATTAGAAAGGGGGGGATTATCGTTTTGAGAAGCCTGTAACTTCAAGTACCAGACCAATGGGAAAGAAAGAGGACCGCGGCCGGGAAATTGGGATAAAAGGAGGCTGCGTCCTCTATGAGATTTGAGAACCCCATGGGAAATGCCCATGACCTTCCCTTTATTCATGAATAAAGTGTTCGACTCCTCTGTCTCCTTTTGGACATAAACCTCTGTGCTTGTGGATTAATTTTCTACAATTTTCTTTTCCCTCTACAAAACATAGCACAAATTCACTAGCATGAGAATGTCAGGTGAATGAACAGCTGAGCCGGGGTGTGGGGGCAGGGTTTTTGTTTGTAAGGGTTTTTTCGGGTTTGATTTTGTGGGGTTGGGGAGGTTGTTGTTGTGTTTTTTTTTAAAGAGCTATAACAAAATTGTTATCTAACTATGCCTTTCTAAACTGTTCATAGCAAATTTACTTTTTTCAACTAGCCTGTACCTAGAGATAAATTTGAAAATTACATTTGGTCTATAAAGAATAATCTCTAAAAGAATTTGTGAGAAGTTTCTTCAAAACAAAATGCAATTTGATTCGCTCTTACTATACAGGATACATAACATTATGTCATTATACATGTAATGGTTTTGGCTGGGATGGAGTTTAATGTGAATAGAAAGTAATTACATAAGTAAACATAAAAGGAGGTTTAGACATACACAGACCCCTTTTAAAAATCTACTGAACAGCTCTAACAGTTTGGATTGGAGGGAATGCCCAAAGGGGGATAGAAGGGTGGTGCAACAACAGCTGCATCTGGGGAAAATTCCCAAGTTAACTGGACAGTGTGAGACAAGCAAGCCAAACCCATATTTAGAGCTCTGGCCATGATTACATAATGTGACAAAGCTCCTGTACTGGTCTGGCGAGGATGAGTTATGAAGTTAACTTTCTTCATAGCAGCCCATATAGGTGCTGGCTTTGCATTTGTTGTCTCCCGAGCAACCATATGCATGTAAGGCCCTGTCTTCCTAGGAATGGCTAACACCTGCCTGCCGATGGGAAGTAGTGAATGATTCCTTGCTTTGCTTGCTTGCTCTGCAGCTTTGCTTTCCCTATTACACATTGTTATCTCAGTCCTAGAGTCTTTTTGCCTCTTCTATTTCTCCCCCTTCCTGGGAAAGGGGACTGAGCAAAAGGCAGGTGGGTGCTTGGCTGCTGGCTGAGGTCATCCACAACACTCATGTTGTGGTGGATGAGACCAACCCGGAGAATGCTGATGGCTAGACAACCCTGGGACAGCTGGAACTCGGTCATGGAAAGTATTGATAACCCCCTTGGAAAATTAGATGGTTCTTGCCAAGAATATGTATCCTGCTACCCTGGTGACTATAACCTGATCCTCACCTCCACCTACCCTTCCCCCATTGGTTGTTTTTGTATCCTTTGCCTCCCTCTGTCCGTCCCAGCTTCTCAGGTAACTGGCCCAGGTGTATATCTGTGCCATTAATCTTGCCCCTCCTCTTTTGCCTCTGGATGTCCTTCGGGAGTAACACCCTGGAATAAGCTACCCATCGAGCCCTCTGTTTCTTTGTCTCTGTAATGTATTGACTACTAGCCCATGGGGTGTGTGTGTCTGCCTTTCATCGGCTTGGGTGTTGGGTAATACTCCTGCACGCACCAAGCAGCTGGGACACACTTGTGGTACACGCAGAGGGATCAGAACCACACTGAACACCCCCAGATACATACATTCACAATAGTTTCTTGACCCAAATAACTTTTGGAAAATTTACACCATAATAAAGTTTCATAATGTAAAAGGAGGGAACAGGTCTTGGTAATATCTAGACTGTTGCTTGTTTTCCTGGTGAAAATAATTGGTAAATGACCTCCTGTCCTACCCTCAAGCCATGCGCTTATTTTCTTCCTTGCTCTGCTCAGCAAGGGAGTTAGAAAGCATCTTGGTGGACACTGGAAGCCAGCCAAGGTTAACCACCACAGTTTTCTGGTACAGTATAATGTATTGTTATTTCTCTGATGCGGATAAGTAAAACCTTATAAAACCAAGGCCTTGTTACCCTTGTAAAACTCTTCTCTCTCTGTTACTTTGGCTAGCCAGAGAAGGATTCTGGGAAAGCTCAGCTAAATAGAGGTAAAAAACAAGTTACGAACCGTGAAAACAAGTGATATAGACTAGGAAGACTCACACCTGTGGTGTATGGTGGTTGATTCTCACCATCACGGTTGCTAATGTGATTTACGATGGTTGGCTAAGATACTTTGTTGTGTTTCACAAGAAAGTAAACCATAACAAACTAACGGCTTTAAAGAACCTGTGTTTTTTTGCAATAAATGTCTTCACATGCCAGCATGGGGTCTGTGGTTAAGACTATGTCCTCTCATTAAAGGAAAAGTAAACCTCTGTGGCATTTTTACTGCTGATCTGTGTGGACAGTATGGGGTCCGTTGTGGAATCGGGCTATGAGAGGGACCAGGCAGCAGCCAAACAGCTCCCTTTGTGGAGAATGGTCCTAGAAGTTATGAGGAAACAGGAAGGGTCTCGAAATCCCCCTCAGATACTGTCTGCAAACTCCCTATAGATTCTAAATCAGACCCTAACGCGACAGGGGACTTTCTTGGCTAACAGTGACCCGGCCGCGAGCAAATTCTGCACAGCCTATAATATTAGGACAGCAGTATCAGCCAGATGAAAAGCATGGCTGTGTAGTATCACGGAATCGGGAAGTGTCCCGGCGGGGTGTCGGTGGAGTATTCTCCACTTTGGAGAGACTTTTATTATTGGCTAAAGGAGCCTGTAGCTGCCCATCTCAGAGGCTGCCCCATGGGGTCGGTCGCAAGGCTGGGTGATAGCAGAGCCCCCGCGGGATCTGCGAAGCTTGCATCCTCGAAACGAACAGCGGTGCAGTGCTGGAACGCAACTCGTCCGGGGAGCGGCGAGAGCCCTGACCCCGTCCCAAGCATTGCCCATCGCGGAGGTGCGGGGTCGGTGTGCTCCCTGACCACGGCAGTGCGTCTATCAGCATCCTGTGACCTCGGCCAAAGTAGCCCTTCCGCGCTACGCTCCCGCAGAGCCGTTCCCATTCGGTATTCTCCAGGGAGACAGGAAAAGATCCCCAGAAGAAGTGATGACCGGGAGTAGTAGAAGCCACCCAGGTACAGCAGTGTCTATCCTGCCCCCTCCCCGCCGCTTCGTTTTCATGTGTATTACCCAACCCAGCTGCAAGAGCGAGAGAGCGGGGGGGGGGGGGGGGAGCGGCCACAGATCGGGACACCTGCAATGACGGAGGCCCGGGGGCCCCTCCAAGGTTTCACAGCTGATCAGTACCCTTTAATTGGTGCAACTGAGTTGTATTTTAAATTCGTCTCTAGTTTTCCCACAGAAAACCTTTGCAGCAGGATAAAGGAGTGGTACTGGATAACATAACTACTTGGTGATAATAAAGTTGAGCAGGGGAACCGAATGAAGTACCATCTGTGTTTAAAGCAGCATACCTTTTGATAACTTGGCTGCAATTCCCTTGGTAGGAACTGCTGGGATGCTCTCATTGGTTACATTGGAGCATAGGAGAAACAGTAGTGGGCGTAAAAAGTCAAAACAAAATGCTTCTGGCTTAGGTTGCTAGGTAGTTTGAGAGTGCTTTATCTTAAGTAACACTCTGATGCTTGTTTCCACTGAGACGGCTTATGGTGGGCATTGCAAGTCAGTTTGAGCCTCTGTGGCTACAGATTACAACAATTCTCAATGCTAATCCCATATTTCTCTCTGAGGCTATCCCAGGTTTACAGATTTATCCTCTGCCTTCATGCTACTAGCATGCACTTTACAGTTGAGGGCTGCTTATGTGTTGGAAAGTCAGTCCTTCGATTGCCTTCAATGCCAAATTCAACAGACGTACCTGAAGTATTTAATTTGAACAAGCATTTATGTTATGCTCTGCTAGTTATATATATATTTACATCAGCATTTATTGGGATGTGCAAATTGAGGCTATAATGTCATTCAACTCTGATAAAACCAAGCCATCACCGTTAAAACCATAGGGTTCAATTTATATTTTCTGTATGTAGCCAGTTTTCAGGAGCTGAGCATGTTGGCATCTGTCCAACAGAAGCTTTGGGGTGGCTGATACTCCTGGCTGGTACTGACTTGAAATGCATAAGATCTAGTACACAACTAATTTCAGGCAGAACACAGTCCCTGTACTAGTCACTGGAATTCGCCCTTTTCCTTTCCATAAGAGATCAGGAAAGTAGCATTTTTGTATATATTTTGGCTTCCTTAGGCATTTTTATTTTACTCAGCTTGATTCAGAAAGCCCTGAAATTTGGTAGATCTCTCCTTAATATTCACGTGTATCCTAATGGACAAATGTAAGGCATAGCCAATAACTTAAAAGCCTGATGTCAAAACATTGAATGATTTATAAAGAGTTCTAGGAGCAATTAACTGCATAAGGCCAAGCTAGGCTTAACCCATGTATGTATTTATCTGCAGAAGCTATTCAGGAATTGCTATAATTAGCTCGAGATTCTCTACTGTGAAGCCATACAGAATAGTGACAGTTTTGCTTGTTTACTTCTACAGTTTATAATCAGACAATTTGAAGGTGATTGTTTTGCCACGAAGACAAAATTGCTTTATTGAACTCTTTTTCTTCTAATCTCAGAGCATCTTTCATGTGAGAGAGATTGAAGTTAGATCTAGAATTATTTTGAAACTTCTTTTAACAATAGTGTGTTTCTTGTCTTTTTAGTATTATTAACAATATTCTTTGCTTCTGTATTGTATTTTATGTTTAGATTTTTATAGTATTTGTATCTTTTCAGGTGCGGTTACACTTTGGGAAAAAGAGATGTGGTTCTTCTCCTGGGAGTACTTTCTGCTCTAAGATACAAGTGCATTAATTGTCTGCCTATTAACATGAATAGCTTTGCTCTAAGAGTTATAAGAATATGATAAGTTGCTCTGTGTATTTCAGAATATTTAAACCACAAGTCATACACAGAAAAACAGTGGGAAGTTGGGAAATTACAATATTCAGTCTAGCAATGACCTTTAGCCTGGAGAAAAACAAGTTTGTGTGGTCTACACAGTGTGAATAGCACAGAGAACTAAATGTTGAGAAGCAACATATAGGAGTCCATAGACACAATGCCATACAGAGTTAACACAGACAGCATCCCTTAAGGATTGTGGCTTGTTGTACTTCAGCCCATACTGAATACTGGAGAAAGCAAGAGACCCATGCCAACTATTTCCGTATTATAAATTGCCCTTACTACTGTAGCAGGAGACAAAGTCAGTTTTTTGTATATCTAAGAAAGAACAATACTTGAGTTTGCTTAAATTGCTTTCTTGAGTCTCTTTGAAAGGCTTTGGTTTTTGCCACATGACTCTGACATAAAAGTGATACTCTTGTGAGTATTGTGTGTAAAACAAAAGGAGTCAAACCTCTCTACTCTTGCACAGCTAATAAGTGTAAATGGGCTTACCTCAAAGTGAGTTTTTACCCCTATTTTCTCAACAGCTCTGTGATTTAACTATTGCAGCAGGTGTAAATTGGGCTGCAGTTCTGTGTGCCACTTATAGCAGTACATTGCTAATTCTCTCAGCTTCCTTTATTAGATACACCTGCTTTCTGAATAAGAGATGCACACATTTAACTTAAATAACAAAGGTATTTTTTAGGATAGAAAAGAATTGTAAGAATATACTCCACATTGATTTGATGACTGCTTCTTAAGTTACAAGCCACTGTATGTTTTGAGACCTGGTCGAGACCCAGAGACTGGTATCTGGCAGGGACCAACTGAAAGTATCGTTTAGGGCAGAGAATATTTGTGCGTTTCTACCCCGACAGGCTCTAAGTGGATTTCAACTTGCTGGAAGAAGTCAGTTATGAGGACCTGGCCAGTCCTCAAAAGCTGCTTCGAAAGCCGTCAATCGTCTGAAGAGACAGCACAAAGAAACTGCCCCTGTCCCTTGCTGCTGACCAAATGACAGTATGCAGACTTCAGTTAACCTACAGTTGCTGTTTTGAAGATTTATTGATGTAACCTTTTTACACTTATTGTTTTAGAGTTTATTGTTGTTATTTTGCTTGTTTCTTTTGCTTGTTTGTTCACTATAGGATAATAAGGATAAGAAAAAGTTGGTTGATTGTTTTTGTTATATTAATGTCAAGAGGATTACTAAGTAATGGCATTCTGAAAGAGGGCAATGCTAAGTTTGGTCAGCTTTAAGAGAAATGGAAATGATCCCATGACACTGGACAAAAATAGTGTTATGATGACCAGTGATGAATCTGATCCCGCAAAAAGCATGAAATTCCTTGGTTAATTGGAAAACCTGAAAAAGCACTTAATTTGTAGAATTTCGGACCATTTTTGAGGCGTTTTCTCTTTACCAGACTCTAGGTTATACAATAACCTAATTCCCCTTTTTCACTGGATAAGGTTTTGATATCTATTTTGCCATTTTATTTCTAAGAGGTATCCTACAAAGCATTTGCACCTCTGTTATTTTGCACAGTGAAATGCAGTTCTATCCAGTATGAGCAGCAACATTGTCTATGCCATAACATACATGTGCTTTTCTTGTTTTGCTAAAATGCAGTGAAGTTTTGCTAACAACAGTGACCTTCAAATCTCAAAATCTTGAATGCTAGGCCAGATGGATTCTTTCTATCACTGATATTGTACCCCTTCATGCCATATCTGTTACTTAGTGATCACATCACAATTTGGATAGCTACCATGAAGGTATAACAGCCTTGTGGAGCTAAGACAATTATTTCTGTATTGTTTTTGAATTGCTGTGTTGTAGAAAACATTGTTAAATAGTGTATTAGTACTCTTTTGATCCCGCTGTTAGTTTTGCCTTTTAGACTTTGTTTCTCTACTTGTTTACAGAGGGTGTTGAATAAGCTACTGCATCAAACTCTTTAAGCAAATCTATCTCTGCTTAAAGAAAACAGGGGAGATGTTGGGAATTATCTATTTTAAACATAGCTGTGTGAAGGCTCGTGGCAGGTAGGGCTGCCTGGCTTTAGGGTTACAGCCAACCAAGCGAGGGTGTGTTACAACAGCACAGGGCAAATCTCCTGCCCCTTTGAAGTTCGGACCCCCTGCTGATGTAAACCCTCAGACAGTTGCAAAATACACCCCTTATCAGAATTTGTGTTTAAAGTGACAAGAGAAGTGATTACTTGGAATATTCATGAAGTTCATTAAAGTGGTTATAAAAAGCATGTTCAATTTCAATAAAGTGGAGTTCAGCGATCATGTCGTAGTGGTCAGTGTGCTGTTTCTCCCGGCGCTTCCCGAACAAATGGACTAAACTTTAACACGTCCCCAGTTTTCCAACAGAAAACCTTTTGCAGCAAGATAAAGGAGTGGTAACGATAATAATAACTACTTGCTTGATAAGAAAGTCGAGCAGGGGAACCGAATGAGATACCATCTCTCCTTAAATCTGCAGTACCTTTTATTGACTTGGATACAATTCCCTCGGTAGGAATTTCTGGGGTGCTTTTAATTTGGTTACACTGGAGCAGTAGAGAAGCAGTAGCAAGTTAAAAATTCAAAACAAAATGCTACTGGCTTAGATTACTGGGTAGTTTTGAAAGTGCTTCATTTTAAGTATACCTCTGATGCTCGTTTCCACTGAGACTGCTTATGTGGGCATTGAAGTCAGTTTGAGCTTCCCAATATATTTTACATCAAACATAGAGAGGTGGTATATAAGTGGTAACAGTCTACCTTATTTAAAGCTTTGCTGGATAGACCTCAGCTCCCTTCCCCTCTTCCTTTCTTAAGCCTCAATCCCAATCCTGCTGTTGTCTCTGAGGCTATCCCAGGTTTACAGACTTTTCCGCTGCCTTCATGCTGCTAGCATGTACTCTTGCAATTGAGGGGTTGCTTATGTGTTGGAAAGTCAGTCTTCGATGGCAGTCAATAGATGTACATGAGTATTACTTTGAACAAGCAATTTTATGTTCTGCTCAGTTTTATATATATATTGCATCAGCTTTATTGGGATGTGCAAATGAGGCTATAATGCATTCAACTCTGATAAAACCAAGCCATCACCGTTAAAACCATAGGTTCAATTTATATTTTCCGTACATAGCTCAGGTTTCAAGGAGCTGAGCATGATGGCACCATCCAACAGAAGCGTTTGGGGGTATGGCTGATACCCAGCTTGTGTCCTTGAAATGCCAGAGCAGTACACAACTAATCAGGCAGCACATACTGCTGTATAGTCGCGGATACTACCCTTTTTCTTATCATAAGTAGTTGGGAAAGTAGCACTTATTGTATAATTTTTGGGCTATCCCCTTAGAGCATTTTTATTTTACTCAGATGATTCAGAAGCCTAAAAAATCCAGTAGATCTCTCTTTGGAAATATCTACGGTGGTCACTAACTGGACAAATGTAAGGCCATAGCAATTAACTTAAAAGCCTGATGTTAAAACTCTAAATGGTTTATAAAAGTTTCTAGGAGCAATTAACTGCATAAGGACATGCTAGGCTTAACCATTGTATTTTCTGTGGAAGCTTTCAGGAATTGGATATAATTAGCTCGAGATTCTCTACTGTGAGCCTACAGAAAGTGTGGTTTTACTGTTCACTTTACAGCTTTAATCAGCAATTTGAAGGTGTGTTTCCCCGAAGACATGTCCGAGCGTTCAAACTAGTACAGGTTCAGTGATTCAAGTGTATTTTTTCTTCCTTAAGTATACTGATGGCCAGAAAAGTGACTAAAAGTGACACCATCTCATGAAAGAGACTTGCCCATGGTATTGTGCTCTCTGGCTCAGTGGCTGAGTTTCTGATATCCTCTGTTCTTATGGAAGAAGGAAACAGTGCAGTTAAGTAGCTCATTCTTTTGTCAGTGAAGGGCTTGACTGCTGCTGTTGGTCATGCCTTTCTTAAATCCTCCCACGACTCACAAAGTTACATGTGCAGAAATCATGGCAGAATTATATTATGTCTTTAAGTATTTATATTCATGTCTATTGTAATAAAAATCATAGAAGCTGTCTTACCATCTGAACTGAGCAGTTTTAAGGGATTGCACATATGTTATCATTTCTCTGAGTAAGGCTGAACTTTGAAAAATCCTGTTAATTATGCTTGTATACTGGAAGGTACTGACCTGAAGAAGGCATTTCATATGCTTATAGTTACCATGAGCTATCCTGAAAACTAAATTTGTACATTCCTGGAGCTCCATGTTGCTGCTATTTAATTACAACTCAGTGGTTTGTGGAAGGCTAGCTAAGCTGAGAAGGGTCACGTAGACATTTTACAGCTTGGTGAGATGAAAGAATGCAGGTGTTCGCACTCAGTAGATAGTTGCTGAAATTGTGTGAACCATACTTCTGAGGGATGGAAGGCAATGCAAGGAATCATGTTAAGCCCTGAAATTCCCTACGAGTATTGTTTGGTTAGCCCTTGGAAAAAGTAGAAGTAGATAAGGGAAATTTGGCAAGTGAATCATTAAAGGTGGAGTTGATTTTAGGATGGACCTGTGAATATATGTATTACAGAAATGTATGAGCTAATTATGTAGTATAAAACTGAGACATTGTTACAAAAATCGAAGTTTCGCTTATAACTCATATTGAGTGGCCCGAGTCTTCCCTTCGCCAACAAATGGTGATCCCGACATGCCTTAATTCGGAATTCGGGCCGCGACCCTCTGGGGGTGACTTGTGAGCCACGGTCGCGAAGTTTTCTGTGCATCGGTCCTGCTGCAACCCAGGAGGTGAAAGAGACAATTTAGCGCGACGGAACGACTACACAGGCGGGATTCTAGCTTCTCTGATGCTGATGATTTGCTTTCCTTTTTACGCTTTCTGACCTCTATGCATCCCCTGACCCCTTAGCCCACACGTTTGTAATTCCTGAACTCAATATTCCAGCTGAGTTTAGGAGTTCTGCTGGGCAAAGACCAAACATCCTGAGGAAGGAGTCAGTGTGCCCTGTGCTATCTTAAACCGGAGCTCCAGCCTTGGGTGAAGCCCTTGTGCCTCCGGAACATTTGTGTAACTGGCTCTGGCCCTGCGTCTGGGGGGCATTCTTTAGAGATGGGGGACATTACTCATTTGTTAGTTTCTTATTGGGGAATCTGGATGGATTTGCTAATTCCTGAAACTTATAAAATTGTATCCGTGCTGTACACGGTGTGCATTCTGCAATCAAGTTGTGCACCTGGGATCCCAAATACCAGGTAAAACCCTTTTTATCCCTTAACCGTGTCTGTGTCATTATTGAAACTGGCCATTCAAGGCAACAGTTTTTCTGGACCCCTAAGACGGGACGAGAAGGACCGAGTCTTGCTCTGGGATCGAGAGCAACATCCTGTCTGCTGCACCTCTCCTTTGCCGGCACTTTGGGAGGGGAATAGCAAGTCCCAGAGCTGAGACCGGGAACTTCAAGAAATCCAACACAAGGCACGGGAGGAGTTAAGATAAAAATGGTAGGTATTTTTGCTAGCAAAAGGGCTGGTGTCTTGGGCTGATTTTTGTTCCAATTTTGTTCTGTATTCCTTTCTGTGGGATATACGCCCAAAAGATACACGTCTCTTTAAGTGTAACCCGGAAGAAGCCGCGTGGGCTGCTGGGAAAGGCAGCGCGGGCGTTTTTAAAAGCCAGCGCTGCCACACGGGCTACCCTTTTTCTTTTTGTTGTTGGGTGTTTGTCTTTTGTTTTTTTTTGTTGTGTGCGCTATTCAGGCTCCGCCTGGCTGGCTCTTTCCCCAGCTCCGCTCCGGTCAGCTTTCTCTCCGTGGGAGTCTTTCTGCTCGCGGAGTGCAGTTACGTTGTTACAGTTTCGGCTGTTAGCTTCGGCAGCTCTCCGCAGACCTCTGTCTGCCTCTCCGGGAGAAAAGCCGCCGCGGCTTCACCTCCTCGGGGATTCCGGAAGAGAACCGGGCTGGCAGCAGAAAGACTGTAGTCAGTTTCTGTTTTTTTCTTTTTGTCACTGTTACAGAAACGGCCACGTGGTTCGTTTTTCTTTTCGTTTCTTTCCCGGGGACGGGAGGCGCCATTTTGTCGGCACCGAGTGGCGGGGGTTTGAATAGCTAACCGTTACCCTGTATCTTGTCGCGGCGCCATCTTGTTGGCACCGCGTGGCGGGGGTTTTTTCTTTTGAACAACTGTTACTTTTTATCTGTGTCTCGTATGCACTGTGTTAATTAAATTACTTTTTTCTCTTGACTTTTTTTGCCCAGTATCTATTTTTTTGTTGGTGGGGGGGGAAAAAATTATCAAAATTTTTTACTTCAGAAGAAACATTTATTCAGAAAAATTTTTGTCTGGAAACATTGTCTCAAAACCGAAACAAATTTTGGCGCCCAACCTTTGGGGCTTGAAAAGTGAACAGAAAATTGTAATAATTGTATTTTGGTTTTAAATGCTTGGAATTTGTTTCTCGTTAGAAATCAACATGCTGTTTGAAGTAATTTTGTCAGTTTGGTCTCTAGGTCTATTTGCCTATCCCTATATAGGGACAATTTTGTCCCTTGTATGGAGATTTTATAGATCAGGGACACGAATTCGTGTTGCTATATTTATAGGTGCTGTAGTGGTGATTTATAAAAGTTTAGGAGAGGTACTGGGAGTTTTTAAAAAGTGGTATGCTATTTTGTTTCTCCGTCCTAGTCTTAGTTACCTGTTTTGTGGTTTTTTTAGTAATTATAGCCAGTCTGCTGAAGGAAAAATAGGGGATGATGTTTCCCAGCCCCTCATCTCCTTCTTCCCCTTCAAATCCGGCACATCACCTTTTGAGGATGTTCAGTTTCCCCTCGATGTTAAAGATGCTACTTTCCTGATGTTTTATCTGGTAGGGATGCTTTCTACAGCCTGCAGCTGGTCTAGAATGAGGGCTGAAATTTCCAGAAGGGCTACCCAGACACCTCCCCAATGTGTGGAAAAGTCTGAGTGATCTGGGATATGGGAGAATATAAGCCAAATACTGAAAGAATTTTCTGAACAAATAGCTTTCAACTTCCCGCCTGAAAAAG
>VKON01003262.1:0-22679 GCA_009741485.1 Malurus cyaneus samueli | reverse complement strand
AAAATCGGACTTTGATATAAAATTACATAATTTACACTTTGAACAAGCAATTATATGTTCTGACTAACAGAGTTTTATAAATACATTGCATCAGCTTTGTTGGGTGTGCAAATTGAGGTATATGTCATCAATCTGATAAACATCGAACATCAAGTTAAGACCTATGGTTCAATTTTATATTTTCCTTAACTAGCCTAGGTTTCAAGGAGTGGAATGGGCACCATCCAAAGGGCGGTTTGGGGAATGGTTCTATATCCACTGTGTTCCTTGATGTGCCAAGCTCTAGTACACAACTAATTTCAAGGCAGACTGTTCCTTACTAGTCATGCGGTACATCCTTTTTTCTTTCCCATAAGGATGGGAAGTAGCACTTATTGTATATTTTTGGGCTTCACCTTAGAGCATTTTTTTTTACCAGCTGGATTCAGAAGCCCTAAAAATATCCAGTAGATCTCTCTTTGATATCTACGGTGGTCACTAACTGACAAATGTAGGCCATAGTTACTAGCCATTAAGATTAAATGAATATTCTAAAGCAAATTAACTCTAAGTACAGTTTGCTAGCATTAGTAATGACCATGTATGCTTATACTAGCAGAAGCTAATTCAGGAATTGGATAGATTAAGCTCAGATTCTCTAAATGTGAGCTACGACAGTGTGCGTTTACTGTTCACTTGTACAGCTTTATCAGGACCAATTGGGTGATTGTTTTGCCCAAAATCGTGTGAGAGCATTGTCAACCAGTACATCTTTCAGTGATAAGTGATTTCTTTTCTCTTTAGTATCACTGATGGCTCAAAAGTGGCTAAGTGCACACCATCTCTGAAAGAGACTTGCCCATGGTTTGTGCTCTCTGCTCAGTGGCTGAGTTTTATATCCTCTGTTCTTATGGAGAAGGAAACGTGCAGTATTAGAGTAGCTCATTCCTTTGGGGTCAGTGAAGGCTGTGACTGTGGCTGATTGTGTGCATGCCTCAGTCTTATCCTCCCACCGAACTCACAAAGTTACATGTGCAGAAATCATGGCAGAATTATATTATGTCTTTAAGTATTTATATTTCATGTCTATTGTAATAAAAATCATAAGAAGCTGTCTTACCATCTCGGAACTGAGCAGGTTTGAAGTGCAATTTGCCAAGACATACGATGTTATCATTTCTCTGAGTAAGGCTGCACTTTGAAAAATCCTGCTAAACTTATGCTTATACCGGAAAGGTACTGACCGTGAAGAACCATTTTCAATAATGCTTATAGTTACCATGAGCTATCCTGAAAACTAAATTATGTACATTCCTGGAGCTCCATGTTGCTGCTATTTAATTTACAACTCAGTGGTTTGTGGAAGGCTAGCTAAGCTGAGAAGGGTCACGTAGACATTTTACAGCTTGGTGAGATGAAAGAATGCAGGTGTCGCACTCAGATAGAATAATTGCTGAAATTGTGTGAACCATCCTTCTGAGGCGATGGGAAGGCAATGCAAGGACATCATGTTAAGCCGCTGGAAACTCCCTACGAGGTATTTGTATTCGTTAGCCTTGGGAAAAAGTAGAAGTAGATAAGGGAAATTTGGCAAATGAATCATTAGAGGTGGAGTTGATATTTAGGACATGGACCTATGAAATATATGTATTACAGAATATGTATGAGCTAATTATGTATGTTATAAAACTGAGACATTGTTTACAATAAATCGAAGTTCGCTTATAACTCATATTGAGTGGCCCGAGTCTTCCCTTCGCCAACAAATGGTGATCCCGACATGCCTTAATTCGGAAATTCGGGCCGCGACCCCTCTGGGGGTGACTTGTGAGCCACGGTCGCGAAGTTTTCTGTGCATCGGTCCTGCTGCAACCCAGGAGGTGAAAGAGACAATTTAGCGCGACGGAACGACTACACAGGCGGGATTCTAGCTTCTCTGATGCCTGATGATTTTTGCTTTTCCTTTTTACGCTTTCGGTACTCTCTATGCATCCGCCTGTACCCCTTAGCCCACATGCTTGTAATTCCTGGAACCTGATATTCCAGCTGAGTTTAGGAGTTCTGCTGGGCAGAAAGACCAAACATCCTGAGGAAGGAGTCAGTGTGCCCTGTGCTATCTTAAACCCGAGACTCCAGCCTTGGGTGAAGCCTTCTGTCCAGAACATCTTGTGTAAAACTGGGCTCTGGCTTCATTCTGTGGGACTCATTAGAATTAGTGGGACCATTACTGCATTTGTTATGTAAGTTTCTTATTGGGATCCTAGATAGAATGCAATTCCTGAAATATAATAAACTTGTACCCGTGCTGTACACATGGTGGTCGCAATTGCTGCCATCAAGTTGGTCTACCGGGATCTCCAAATACGAGGTAAAACCTTTTATCCCCTTAACCGTGCCTGTGTCATTTTAAAAACTAGGCCTTTTAAGGCACAGTTTTCTGGCACACCCGAGACGGGACACGAAGGAGACCGAATCCTAGCTCTGAGGTCGGAGAGCAACATCCTGCCCTGCTTGACACCTCTCCGTCGCCGGCACTTTGGGGGGGAGCAGCCAGTCCCAGAGCTGAGACCGGGAACTTTCAATAGAAATCAAACACACGACCAGGATGGAGGTAGATAAAGGGGTACTGGTATTTTTGCTAGCAAAAAGGGCTGTGTGAGGGTGGGTTGTGTGCCAACGGGGGTCTGTAAGAGGGGGTTTTCTGTAATAAGGAATTTCTTTTCCCACGGGGGTGTGGGAAAGAAGAGCGATGCTCTTCGCTGATCCACACAGAGCCTGAGAGCTGCTCCAGAGGCTCAGTGCAGCACGCAGCTGAAAGTCTCAGGGTGGGGTCTCTTCTGCTGGGGTGGCAGTGAGACCCAGCCAAGGGCCGTTCGTCGCATCCTGCCTTCTCTTGCTCTGCTTTTGCACTATAGGTTAGGTTGTAACTTGTAGTGGGGGGGTGAGGTCGCAGGTTCGATTCTTGCTTCCAACTCTTAACCTTTTCATTTCTAACCAGAAATGGGTGTGTAATCCTCTCAAAGTATTCAGATACCCCTGAGCCCCATTAAGTGTATTATTTAAACTTGGCGGGTTCTAACTGGAAAGGACAACTCTGATCACGGGGGGAGTAGTCAGGCTCTGCACATGCGTTTGGCCAGTTTTAAGCCTATAAGAACTGGAAGGAGGTGGCCAAAGTTTGGGGTCTGGATAATGGTTGATTACTGAAGTTATTAGTGGAAACTCAGAGTCAGGGCAGGGTATGAGGAGCTGAGTGTATGCGGAGTTGTTTGCAATATGTTTTAAACAGAGAAACAAACCTACAATCAGCCACAAAAAGGCTGGGTGGAGATGGTTCACTAAGGGAAAGAAGGGGGATCACCCTCCTCTCCGCCGCCGGTGCTGCCCGTGACGGTGGAGCAAGGGGGGGTGCAGCACCCCTCTCCCCTGCCGGCTTGCCACCCTTCCCCCAGTCCCTCCGGGGCTGGAAGCGGGGGATGACTGCCCACCGCCCCCACTGCCCCGTGACAGCCCTGGGGCGGAGCGGGGCGGAGAGGGGCGGGTCCACCACCACCGACAGCTGGGGCCGAGAGAGTGAAGGGGGGGGCGGGTCCACCAGCACCCGACAGCCTGGGGGACAGGAGTGGGGCTGGAGAGGGCCGGGCCACCACCACGACACCCTGGTGGACAGGAGTGGGGCTGGAGAAGGGCCGGGTCCATCACCACTCCGACGAGCTGGACGGAGGGGGCCGGAGAGGCGGCCGGCCATCACCCGACAGCCCTGGGGACAGGAGTGGGGCTCGGACGAGGGCGGCGTCCGCCACCACCCGACAGGCCCTGGGAGACGGGAGTGGGCTTGGACAGGGGCCGAGTCCCATCACGCCGACAGCCCTGGGGGCGGGGAGCGGGCGCCGGAGCCGGGACAGGTCCTGTTGCCGCTTCCGGTCCCTCGGAAACAGGGAGCGGGGCAGACCGAAATGATCAGTGCCAAAACCAAAGGGAGAAACAGTCGCAGCTAAAGGCAAGTCTGACAAGCCAACTACAGATAACTCGCTCTGAAACGATGAGAGACAGGTTCAGATTACATTCCCTCTGTGATCTAGGGTCAGGGCTCTCACTGAGCTGTAGACCAAGGTCGATTGACACGACCATGACACTGACCGTAACTCGAGTGGTTTTACTGTTTGGGTCCGAAATTTGTCTTTCCTATACCCCTACCCGTGCACAAAATTAGTCAAAAGCTCTTTTTGCTGATAGGAAGATACTGAGACAGGAAGAAGATCCAGTCACCTGGAAATTCGTGAAAGCCAACTGGAAAAAGAACTGGAGAACTGGAAAAGCTACTGGTAAACCTCTGTATGGGACCCTTAAGGCGCAGAAAAAGAACCATCTTATGTCCATGAGAAGAGTAAAAAGGCTTGCATTTAAACAGCTGGAGCAGCTGAGGCTGTTCGGACTTAGATAAGCCTTGTTGAACTTTTTCCATAATAGCAACTCAGTGTTGCTCTGGGGGGTACTGGCCACAGCACCTTTGAAGACCAGCAAAGAGCTGTGGCCTATTTTTCAAAACAGGCTGGACAATGTTAGCAAGGCTGGCCTGGGTGTTTTGAGGGCTGTGGCAGCAACTGTCATCCTTGATACAGGAGGGCCCATAAAATTTCACCCTTGGGCAGCACATTGTCGTGTATGTACCCCACGCAGTTGGATGTTTTGTTGGAGACAAAAGGGGGGACACTAGCTATCCCAAGGAAATACTTAACTACCAATCTGGTTTTGGAACAGGATGATGTTACCCTGATAACAACTTCTGTTCGTAAACCTGCGAATGTTTTTGTTCACCCAGCTATTTTTGATAACATGCCTGAGAATGACGATGTTTGCAGACAGTAGAGAAGACCTATTCCAGCAGACCAGACCTTGAAGGACTTGCCTCTGTGAAGATCGGAGACCGGAACTATTTCCTACATGAGCAGTTTCATCAAGGCATGGCAAACGAGGATGACAGGCTTACACCAGTAACCACTCTGGATAAGGTAATTGAGGTAAAAGCCTTGAATTCAGAGTGTTCATCACGAAAGCTGAACTGACTGCACTGACGAAGCTCTAGAACTGAAATGAAAGAAAGAATGTGCGACTAAGACTGACGTGGCATTCGCACTTGTTCATGCCCATGGACTATTTGGAAGGAACGTGGCCTGCTGACTGTTCAAGGTAATGAAATTAAGCATTCAGAACCAGATCCTTGCACTCCTGCAGATATCCAAAGACTACAGAGGTAACTGTCTATGCATTGCAGAAGTCATCAAAAAGGGAAAACAACCCCTGAATTGGGAAATACCTTTTTGGTAAAGTAACAGAAAGGTGGTAAAGGAAAAACAACTTGCAGTAGTACCACAAAGGAGGTAGATTTGACAGGGTTTTTACTCCAAAATTACGATCGGGGGAATCAAAAATGTGATTAAGGCTTTAAAGCCTGAAATTAGGAAGGGGTGGGCTGTTCCCCAACAGGTCAGTTGTACTCCCACCCCCACGTTTCTTCGAGAAATAGCCCAGGGGAGCATGAGGGTACCCACGGATCGGAAACTTGTTAAAACTCTGAAGGAAGGTGAGTGGTTTGGGAGAGGGATGAACTGATATTGCTACGCAATCTAGTAACAGCAAGTGTTTGAGACCTGTTGTTAAAACAATCCTGCACAAGACAAGAGTTGTGTTAGGAGAGTACAAAAGGCAAGATCTCCCGGGAGACTACTGCAATGATTTTGCTGAAATCGCCTTTCCAAGGAGGGATACAAATAGTGCTGGTACTTGTTGACACCTTCTGTGGATGGCCTGAGGGCTTACCCTGTGCACAACACAGCAAGGGGGGGTTAGTAAAAAACTTTCCTCAACCACATAATTCCAAGGTTTAGGGTTCCTTTTGAGAAATGTCATCAGATAGAGGACCACATTTCATTGCAACTTGTGGTCAGGAAAGTTTTGACAGGATTCTGGGACTACTTGGGACCTAAATTACTCCTATACAGGCCCCAGCAAGTGCAAAAGTTGATGAGTGTATGAATGGAACCCCTCAAAACCCAGATCAGTTAAGATCTGCCAAGAAACTTCAGTGACATGGGTTCACGCCTGCCATAGTCCTGCTGAATGACTCAAACAACCAAGGCAGAGGAGCAATGTAAGTCCCTATGAATTTCTTGTATGGCAAGCCATACCAGGTTTCCACATTATCCCGGGGAAAACTCGTACTGATTTGCAGGAAATGCTTAATGGTTTTAAGTTCCAATTTGCAGAAGCTCCCAGAGATTCGCTGTGTTGTCCAAGCCCATAGGGCTGGACACACCCTGTTCATCCTCCAGCCTGGAAGACAAGATTCTACATTCAGTGTGTGCGACAGCAACCCCTGGCAAGTGACAGAAGGGGACTGTTCCAAGCTTGCGCCCACCCTCACTGCGGTAACAAGGTTGCTGAAAGGACGTGATTCCACTACTCCAGAGTTAAGAAGCTTCATGTCTAAACCATGAGACAACAGAGCTGATGCAATCTAAAGCTGATGATGTGGTTTTAAACTGTTCTTTCACATTCTGTTTTGCCCATTGGTAACCATGATTCGGATTCGCCCATTAATTGCATTTGCATAGTCTCAAATATATCCAGAGCTCTTGACAGGAGCAATTGCGGTCTGTACCCAAATCTCCCTAAAATGGGGGTGGTAACTGGCCATTGATGGTATGAAAATTGGAAAAGGACTCAAATCTCTACTGAAAGTTTCCAAAATTACACCTTAAAATTCGACTGTATTTTTTCATGGTTACAGGATGGGCCTGGTAAAAGAAGTATCTCGTGATAGTTTTGTAGTTGTACGTTTATGTGTGTAGGAGACTAGACAAGGTGAAGTCTTGTTAGTCTCTAAAAAGGCGGGGGGGAATGATGCCTGATGATTTTTTGCTTTTCCTTTTTACGCTTTCTGGTACCCTCTATGCATCCTCTGTACCCTTAGCCCACTGCTTGTAATTCCTGAAGCTGATATTCCAGCTAGTTTAGGGTTTGCTGGGCAGAGAGACCAAACATCCCAGGAAGGAGTCAGTGCTCCTGTGCTATCTTAAACCGAGGCTCAGCCTTGGTGAGCCTTTCTCTGGAACATGTGTAAACTGGGCTCTGCCTCATCTGGGGGGGGATTCATTAGAATTAGGGGGACATTACTGCATTTGTTAAGTTTCTTATGGGAGAATCCTAGGCTAATTCCTGAAACCTATAAAATTGTATCCGTGCTGTACACGGGTGTGCATTCTGCCATCAAGTTGTGCACCTGGATCCCAAATACCGAGGTAAAACCCTTTTTATCCCCTTAACGTGTCTGTGCATTATTAAAAAAACTGGCCTTTTAAGGCAACACTTCCCTGCTGATGCCTCGGCAGGAGCCGGTGCCGGAGCAGCGCTGGCTCGTCCCGGTTGCTGTCGGTAGGACGGAGGTGGCTGCCGCGTCTCTGGGACTGTGCGGAAAATTCTCATGCCCAGAGGTTTCTGTCCCA
This sequence comes from Malurus cyaneus samueli, assembly GCA_009741485.1. Classification (NCBI taxonomy): domain Eukaryota; kingdom Metazoa; phylum Chordata; class Aves; order Passeriformes; family Maluridae; genus Malurus; species Malurus cyaneus. The sequence continues at coordinate 15,195 of VKON01003262.1, read as the reverse complement.
AAGGAGACAGAAAGTCCTGGAAAGTGACTTTTTCACTAGACAAAGGGAGAGGCCATGGGGATTTCCATGGTCTCTTACGCCGCTCTTCTTTTTATCACATTTCCCTGGCCCTCTCCCTTCCCTTTCCCGCTCGACTTAAGGTACTTGGAAGGTTACAGACTTCCCAATCCTCCCACTGCATGTCCTTTATGCACCTTTTTGTACACTGATACAGGCTCTTTAAGTCTTCCTTTCTTCAAGACAGCTTGTTGTCTTTTCAATTTTCCCATTTTAGGGTCTCCAGCAGGGTGCATACTTGACGCTTTTTTCTGATTAAATCATCCTGTACTTGGATTCCCAACGATTTCCCTGAGCTTGTAGCAGCAAAAACACCCCAGTGCTCTGTTACACCCTATAGAGCACAGACAATGCTCCACATGTTGAGTGGGGGAGGGATGATTACCCCTGCATTTTTTAGTGAAGTTTCACCATTCTTTTTTGCTGTTCCTTGCAGCTGAACCCATTTCTGATCCATAGTCAGATCTCACACTTCGGCCTTTAGCTGTGCAATTTAGCTGTGCAGAAGGCGGAGAGCCAGGCAGAGCATATTTGCATTTCTAAAGCTCCTCTCTTGCTGCTGGAGCCAAAGCTTCTGTTCCAAAGCCCCGGGTACTCACATGTGGCCCCCCCAAGCTGCTTTTTTTTTTTTAAAAGAATATTCTTTAATAGACTAGGAGAAAAGAGGTGGGATTATGCAGGAGAAGAAGAGGAGGAGAGAGAGAGGAAGAGGAAGGAGGAAACAGGAGGAGGGGGGAGCAGAGAGAGGCACCACAGGTTCACCACTCCCTGTATCTGCAGGTGACCAGGAGGGGATCCACGATTTTCACGGGGATATGGTGTTTCTGAGGTTATTTGGCTAAATGTCGATCATGGGGCTGAATCTTTTTTTGAGTGGGTCTTGGACTGCGTGTGTAGTCTGGGTATTTCAGGATCTTTGGTGTTTTTATATTTTTATGGACACAAAGCTGGGACTTTCTGAGATGGACTGGGCAGCAGGAACCCCACCCCTAGGCACTCATCCCTTGTTTTCCCCCAAACCAGGATTTGTCATTCCCAAGGTGTGGCCGGATGGAGAAGAGGAAAAAGCCCCGAGATCCCACAGGAGGAGGCTGCAAACCCAACCCAGGGAGCTGTGAGGAGGAAAGACCCTCCCTGTGCAGGGAAAGCAGCCGGAGATCCAGGCAGAGCTCAGAGCTGGGGGAGAAGCCCCACAAGTGCTTGGAGTGTGGGAAGGGCTTCATGCTGCGCAACATGATCCAGCACCAAATGGATCCACACAGGGGAGAGGCCCTTCGAGTGTGGGGAATGTGGGAAGAGCTTCAGACGATCTTCAACCTAATGGAACACCAGAGGATCCACACTGGGGAACGTCCGTATGAGTGTGGGGAATGTGGGAAGGCTTCAGACAGCGCAAGCCTGATCCGGCACCAGCAGATCCACACCAGGCAACGTCCCTATGAGTGTGGGGAATGTGGCTACAAGTGGAAGTCTGACTTCAACAAGCACCAGAAGTTCCACACTGGAGAGCAGATCTATGAGTGTCTCAAGTGTGGGAAGAGGTTTCAGACCAGCTCCAATCTCCTCCTCCATGAGCGGATTCACAGGATGAGAGGCCCTTCCGCTGCCCCGAGTGCGGGAAGGGCTTCAAAGCAACCCCCGTCCGTGCACCGGCGCATCCACACTGGGGAGAGACCCTATGAGTGTCCTGAATGTGGGAAGAGCTTCTCACAGAGCTCTCACTTGACCACACCCGACAGAGGCACCGGTGAGGGAAGCCCTGTGGGTGCCTCGAGTGTGGGAAGAGCTTCATGCGCTGCTCCAACTCCATCCCCTGTGGGAGGATCTGCGTTGGATGATCCCCAGTGGCCCCTGTTGGACAGAGCCCTGGTGATCTGTGGTCCTGGTGATCCCTGTTGGGGAGACACCTGGCTGGGGGGCTCCACATCCTCCTGGTGCCTGTGGGCACCTGGATGAAGGCAGGGGCAGGAACCTCCATTGGGATGCAGGCTGACATTGGAATTCCCTGGGAAGGGCAGATTTGTCACTTTCGACGCCAAAAAGTTTCTCTGTTTGGGTTCAGTCCTTTCTTCCTGTGGCATCAGCAACACTGGTGGCCTTGGAGGCTTCCAACCTCAAGTTCCTTGATTCAGATTTTCTCTTGCTAAAGGACACATTCCACAGCCAAATGGTGATGGATTGGGGCAAAGACCAAGATTTTGGAGACAGTGGGGTGGAAGCCCTTCCAAAAAAGTTCTTGCCTCCCTCGTAAGCACGTGGATCCTCAGCCAGCATGGACACGTATATCTCTTTCTTTTGCCTTGATTTCTTTTTTTTTTTCTTAATCCCTTCAAAACACCCGAAATTGGGCTAAAAATAAACATAATGAGCTGAGACATGGAGAGATGGAGGATCATAGCCATGGTTGGGGGCATGAGGGGACAGACATGGAGAGTGACATGGGGACACATGGACAGGGACGTGGCCATTTGTGGGGACACTGGGGGCCATGGGCATGGATGGAGCTGTGGGGGACAATGACATGGATGGAAACAGGGTGGGGAGACAGCCGTGGGTGAGGACATGGTGGGACATGGACAGTGACATGTGGGGACATGGCCATGGATGGTGACATGGGGGGAACTTCAGGGGATGTGGGGGATGCTGGGTTTGAGGGAGTTGAGGGTTCTTGGGAGGGACTTGGGGGTTGCTGAGGGTTTTGGGGACCCCAGGCTGAGCGGCTCCAGCTGTGCTGGGAGACCCTGAGGGAGGCTCTGGGGCAGCTGATCAAGGACCCCCTGACCTGGACCCCCACCCGGGCATTGGGCTGCTGGAAGGGAGTGAACGTCCTTGTGCCCAGGAAGGAAATCCCAGAACCCCCAGGGTGTCGGGGACAGCTGAGAGGCCACAACAGGGAGGGGAAAGCCAGACAGAGCTGTCCACCTCCAAAACTACACCCCCAAATTCCTGAAACTCAGGGATTCCTCCCAGAAAAAAAAGCTATCAGGCATTGCCTGAATTGGGGCAAAGGGGGGATAGGACCCCTCAGAACAGGAAGGGCCTGGAACCCCAAAACCAAGCATGGGGGAGGAACTGGGGACAATGGGGAATGGGCTGAGGAGCGGGGGAAAAGAGGGGGCTGAGACCCCCAAAGGGAACAGGAGGGTGCTGGGACACCCAAACTGAGTTGGGAGGGGTCTGTGGATTGGGGGAACACTGAGAAAGGGGAGAAGAGAGGGTAGGGAAAGGTTCCCTGTACCCCAGCACTCGATCCCTGGGAGTGATTCCCTACGGCTCGGGCAGGGGGGAGGATTCGCACTGGGGGGGTCCCCAAGCCCCCTGCCCATCCCACCGTGTCCATCTCTGCTGCCCTCGAGCTCCCAGCCCGGCCCCGGCCGCCTGCTCTGCTCCGTGATGGATTTCTACCCTGCCCGGGTGCAGCTGAGGTGGTTCCAGGGCCAGCAGGAGCTCTCGGGGCACGTGGTGGTCACCGACGTGGTCCCCAGCGGGGAATGGACCACCAGCTCCTGGTGCTGCTGGAAACCAACCCGGGCATGGGGTCACCTCCAGTGCCCATGGAGCACATCAGCCCGGAGCAGCCCGGAGCCGGCACTGGGGTACGGCCCGGCCCCCACAGCGCCGGGAGCGGCTGGGAGGATGTCATGGTTTTACTTGGTCCGATTTTTTGGTGGTGGGGGGATGGGACCAAGAAACCACAAAGATGGCTGCTGTCAGGAAGTTCTAGAAATTTTCTCCTTCTTCTCTAGCAAAAGGAGTCCTGCCCCCTGTGTTTTAGAGCCAATCCATCATGGCTCTGAGGTTGATGGACAGGCTGCCCATCAGGCCTGGGCCAATTGCACAGGTTGGTTACACCTCTGTGATGACGTATTATCTTGTATTTAAGAAGAATTCAAAACAAGAAGGGGTGGCCCATTTTGTAGCTTTCGGTTGTTAGTATGTAGTTTTAGTATCATGCACTGGGGAAAAAAAAAACACAGCAAGAGGTGAGGAGATGTAAGGAAAAAATGGAGACCGAAGATCAATAAGGAGAAGATGGGATTGGCTTGCTGTGCTTTTTGGTGTGGTTCTCGAGCATGGGGAAGATAAGTTGTTCTCGGAAAGGACTATTTTATCATTGAGAGAGACCTGAAATAGAAAAAGAGAGCGACCTCGCTCTGAGGAAAAAAAACCTGGCCTTTGAGGACTGGACTAAACAGCCAAAAAAGGGGGAAAAGGCTTGGCCCCCCCACGACGTCTGAAGTAAGTGGATGCTTAGAAGAAGCTGTGCTCTGCCAGGGGTTTGTGATAGTGGTCTCACGCCACTGAAACAACGCAGTTTGGCCTTGAAGGACCAATTCTTTCTTTTCTCCTACGAGGTAAAGGAATCCTCCCTCGCCAATCAGCAGTTACACACTGACTGTTCTTGGGAAAAAAAACTTCCACAGCTTGGAGCTGTAAGAACGCTTCTCCTATGATGAAGGACGACAACTGTAATGAGTGGTTTGATCTGTGTTAGACTTTCATTCCTGTCCCCTGTGTGTGCGGGATAACATGGGGAGGAAGAGGGAGGACCTGGGAAAGAGATGGGTCCCCGGAAAGGATAACAGGTGTCTTAAAAATGTCCGTTTTTTTTATTTTTCTTCTCCTTGTAAATTTGTCCCATCTCTGTTCTTCTCCTGGGGCCTAGTATTCTTAGTAGTTTGTAGTAATAAATCTATTTTGCAACTTAAGTTATTCAGCCTTTCTGACCATTCTCTGGAACACATACGTATCTTTCTCTCAATTACGTTATGTTATCTGAAAGCCATAAATTTTCGTGTTAATTGGGCTTTGCTCTCCCTTCTCCCTCTCCGGTGGGGGCAAGGGAGGGAATGTCGTGTGTGCAGTGTTTTGGCTTTTTTTTTCAGCACAGTCAACCACCACATGGACTGTAGAATTTTAGGGACTCCAAGCTGAGGTCTGGGCTCTGGCCAAGCCCTGGCCCTGGCTGGTTGGAAAATGCAAACAGACCCAGGTGTTTCTGCTCTAGAAACGTAATCAACTCAGTCTGACTTTCAGATTGGGGCTTATCAAAGCTGGACCCCCTTCATGGTAAACTTGGAAGCCCTGCCTGGGAAAGGTTCTCCAGGTCCTGCCTGTGAAATGAGGCTAGTCAGCTATTGCAGACCCTGGGCAATAGGGAAGTGCTTTGGAAGGTGATGAGGTATCTTTCTAAATCACTGTGTTTTCACTGGTGTACTACTGATTACATTTATTAGCTTGCTTGTTTTTGCTTGGTGCAAACGCTGAGCACGTGATAAGCTTATTGCTTTGTTACCTGTATTGTTTTGCTTTTGTGTGGATGTTCATACTAAGAGAAGCGCATGTTATTAACAACTAAAAAGGGGGAGCATGGCCCCTCAAGAATAATTAGATAATGCAATATTTACACTACATTTTTTCGAATACAGATCATCAATTTTGATCCCTGGCAGAGCGATACTGCTCTGAAGGTTTACATGTGCAGAACCAATTTCCAAAAGTTTTATGTAAGGCTCCACAACTGGGTGTGCAATGGCAAGGCTCAGATGATTTACTAACCTGGGAGAGAGGGTATGCATGTGTTCTATCACTGACAGGTCCAAGTACCTCCTTGCCTGGTAAAACCATACCATGTATTGGAAAGACCAGTTCAGCAACTCGATGCCCCAGCTAAAGACATGACACCAGCCATCAACATGCGAGTGTACCCAGAGATAGCATAAAGGATGTTGAACCAACTACAACAAAGAACTGACATCCTGATGCACGGTGCAGGAGCGACATCAGCCCTAGAGAACACCTTATTGGCCTACCAAGCTTGTTGTGTTCTTGCTGACTTTCTTCAGTTATTCTTTGCTCCATGCTTCCAGAAAGACATTCAGTAATGTCAAAGTCAGCATCCCCAGCTAACGGGCTCTCTCCTGCCTAAACTGCACGGCCCCGGAGCTCCGGCCATGTGAGCTCTGGAACAGCAGCCACTCATTGCCCAGTGCAGAAGAAGCAGTTCTCTTCCTGGGGACACTGGACACCATCTTTCTGGTTTCCTGTGCTGTGGGACACCTTGTCAGTGGTCTGGTTGTTTTTGATGGATCTTTATTGATTGTCATATGTATCCCATGTATTTTATCTTGTGTGCCACAGATAATCAATAGTAGTCTTGATAAAATAATGGCTTTACAGGTGAAGACTGTTTGGGCATCAGAGTACATGAACCCTTTGCACAAAAAAACAAAGAAGGGGAAGATATTCGGGATAAGTAAAACCTTATAAAACAAGGGCCTTTGTTACCCATGTAGAACTCTTGCTCTCTCCTGTTACTTTGGCTAGCCAGAGAAGGATTCTGGGAATGATTCAGCTAAGCTAGAGGTGAAAAACAAGTTACAGAACCCTGGAAAACAAGTGATAGAGCTAGTGAGAGCTCACACCGTGGTGTATGGTGGTTGATTCTGACCATCCGCATGTTCCTAACGTGATTTATGGTGGTTGGCTAAGACACTTTGTTGTGCTTCACAAGAATGTAAATACAAAACAAACTAACAGTTTAAAAAAACTGGATTTTTGCAATAAACATCTTCTCATACCAATGTGGAGTCCGTGTCTCAATCGCCACAATTCTCTATATACCTAAATAAAGAAACCTGAAAGAATCCAGTGTTGAGTTCAGATTTGTGATGGAGAAAAGAGGGTGTTTAGAAACACTGAGCAGTCTGTTACAACTAATAGGTGACTTACACTCATAGCAGTTGGCAACGGTCTTTGGAGCACTGATAGCATCTAGGAAGAAAGATTAACCCTGGGAAGAAGAGCAAACAGTTGTTTGCTAAGGTTTACTTGTCTAGAACAAGTTTACGCATCATAGAATATCTTGATTTGGAAGGGAGCTATAAGGATCATCAAGACCAACTCCCTGCTCCTCTTGCAAGGACTACCTAAAACTAAACCATATGACTAAAAGCATCATCCAGGCACTTCTTTAACTCTGACAGGCTTGGTGCCATGACCACCTCCCTGGAGAGCCTGTTCCAGTGACCAACCTCCCTCCCAGTGAAGAATCTTTTCCTAATGTCCAGTCTGAACTTCCCCTGCTGCAGCTTTATTCTGTTTCCTCATGCCCTATTACTGGTCACCAGAGAGAGATCAGCATCTCCCCTTCCACTGCCCTTCTTGAGGAAGTTGTAGACTGTGATGAGGTCACCCCTCAGCCTTCTCTTCTCCTAGCTGAACAAACCAAGTAACCTCAGCTGCTCCTAAGTCTTGCCATTGAGACCTGTGGTGTGTTTAACCCCAGCTGGCAAATAAGTACCATGGAATGGGGAGAAGAATGGAGGAAAAAAGTAAAACTTGTGGATTGAGATAAGAACAGTTTTTTAAATTGAAACAAAATAAATTATAGTAATACTACTAATGATAATAATAATTAATAATGTAAAAAATATAATAGTAAAAGAACACAGAAAAATAAAACCAAGAAAAAGAAGTGATTCACAATACAATTGCTCACCACCACTGACTGATGCCCAGCCCAGTCCCCAAGCAGAATCAGCATTCGGCCAAACTCCCCCATTTAATACTGGATGTGATGTTCTGTGGTATGGAATATCCCTTTGGTCTGTCAGCTGTCCTGGCTGAGCTCCCTCCCAGCTTCTTGTGCACCTGGTCGCTGGCAGAGCATGGGAAACTGAAATATCCTTGACTTCGAGTAAGCACTACTTAGCAACAACCAAAACATTAGTGTGTTATCAACACTATTCTCCTACTAAATCCCTAACACAGCACTGTACCAGCTACTAAGGAGAAAATGAGCTCTATCCCAGCTGAAACCAGGACAAGACCTTTCACCATTCAAGCCAGCCTTCTGCCCTGCTTACTTGACTTCCAACACTTTGGAATTGCCTGCTCCTGCACTTTTAAGAGATGGCTGTTAAAAAGTGACCAGCATTTGTGGACCCCAATACCTTCAAAAGCAGATGCCCTGCAGACTTTAATCCTTCTGGCTGCTCCTTCAGCAGCCTGAAGTCTGCTCTCCACATGTCCAGTTGAGTTTTGTGGCTTTTCCTCCTATTTGCAATGATTGAAACTCAAATACTTCATGGTCACTGTGACCAAGACAGCCACCAATCACCACTTCTCCCACGAGTTTACAAACAACAAATCTAGGAGGACACTTTTCCTAGTTGGCTCCCTTAGTATCTGCACCAAGAAGTTATTTTCAATGTGCTTCAGGAATTTCCTGGACCTGTTGGTGTCTTGTGTATGATATTCCTGGTTGATGCCTGGGAAGTTAAAATCGCCCATAAGAACAAGGGCAGCTGATATAGAGATATCCCTTAATTCCTTATAAAATAATTCACTGATGTCATCATCCTGACTGGGTGGTCGATAGTAGGCTCCCACAATAACATCCACGTTATTTACTTTCCCTTTCATCCTTACCCAGAGGTTCTCAACTGTGTCATCACCAACTGTGAGTGCCATACACGCCAACCCCTCCCTTATACATAGCACCACTCCCACCTCACCTGGAGACCCTGTAACCATCCATCAGGGCACACCAGTCACAGGACTCATCCCACCAGGTTTCACTTATGCCAATGATGTCAGTCTCTGGGACTGCCAAAGCTTCGAGCTCCTCTTGTATTCCTCATGCTGTGCACATTAGTATAGAGATACGATTGAATAAGGCAATGTTCTTTTACAGTGTGGCAAAATCTATGGAATTTAATTTATAATTGTGATATAGGGAGGAAATTCAGGTTTTCCCTATTGTTGCAATTGTGGTATAGCTGAATATCAGAGCTGTACTTGTGTGTATACCTGGTGGGCCTAGTCATTAATTCCTGGGTGGTCCAGGAACTCCCCAGCTTGTCTTTGCCTAGATGAGACAGTGGATTGATTTGAGACGAGGTGATTTTGAATCTGCATAGAAGTTCATTCAGTGAATCAATAATAGCTACAGGATCACTCTCTGGGTGGGTGGGATTCTGGACAGTCCAGATGGTTCCCCCAGGCAGCCTCTGCTGTGCATAGGCAAAATGACAGGTGCTACTTCTATGCTTCAATGTGTTGATTAATATCCTGGGTGGAGAATTCCGTGGTTCAAGTGGTTCCCCCCAGTTAGTTCCTGCTGTAGAGAAAGAAATTAACTGAACTGTACACAATTATATAATTTAAAATAGTCATTTGTATTGTGGTTGACATGGTAAGGTTTTGGTGGGGGGTGGAGTGGTCTGCAGAGGTGGTGTCAGTGAGAAGAGGCCAGGGGCTACCCTGTGTCAAATATAGCCAGTTCCAGTCTGCTCAGAAATAGACTGTACGGATCCTGACCAAAAGACCATTGTACACTGAGGAGTTAGTGATCCGCATAACAGTTAACCCGAGTATGCCCAAACCAGTGCTGTGCTGTGCTACTCGTACAACATACAACGTGGCCTTCGGGTCTGTGTTGTGCTGCGCATAGTTCTTGGTCACAGGATAAACTCAGTCACCTCATTGCGACACAGGAGCCTGAAGGCAGCTCCCACTCAGTACCAGTGATTATGCTACATGCGTGACCTTACCTTTATCTAACACTGAGGCAAGAACTTATGCCTACACTTATGCCAGTACCAGATGGCAGTAGTGAACACACCTGTAGGACGTGTGCCCAGGTAGAAGAACTTCTCCACTTAGTGACAAAGCTCCAGGAGGAGGTGAGGAGGCTGAGGAGTATCAGGGAGTGCAAGAGAGAGAGATAGACTACTGGACTTGTACCCTACCTTCCCTGAGATAGGCCCAACAGGCAAACAGGACTCGTGGTACAGAGGATTCCCTACCCTCTCTCCACCTGGCTGAACATGGTGACTTAAGGAACAGGGTGAAATGGCAACAAGTTCCTGCCTGGTGCAGCAGGTGCGTCTTCTGTGACTACCCCACCTTTCCAGGTGCCCTTGCATAATAGGCACAAGGCTCTGCAAGTGCAACTGAACAATAAGGACAATGGTTCATCTGGCTTGGAGGTGTAACCAAGGTTAAGTTAGTCTACTATGTAAAAACCGCTTCCTTTTGTCCAAAATCCCACGCTGCCACCATATTTAATGTCCGTCCGCTTCGAAAGAGGGAGGTCGGGGAGGATTTTTTTTAATAGATTTTTTGGACAAAAATAAAGCGCAAACGTGGCAATATATCTGAGAACTGTTTATTGATAAAGAAGGTAAGTGTTCTTATTACTTCCTACCAAGGGCGGGAAGAGAAAAAGAGAAAAGGAGAAATGTGAGAGAGACAGATAGGAGACAGATTGTTAACCGCTAGTACCCCGGGACCGGTCTTCTCGTTGCAGAAGGAGATGTGTGCATGTGTGTTGCGAACGCTGGGAGCTTGCGCGGCTCCTGAGGTGGGCTGGGCGCGATTTCCAAACGGCAGCGGCTGCGTGTCCCTCCTGTCGGTGGAGAACACGTTGCTGTGGCTATGGGCACACTTGTGAGATAGCTGTGGCTGCTGCGGGCAGGCTGGCGCTGCGGGCACTGCCGGACACACGGCTGGGGCTGCGGGCACTGCCACACACACGGCTGTGGGCAGGCTGAGGCTGCGGGCACTGCCAGACACACGGCTGCGGGCAGGCTGGGGCTGCGGGCACTGCTGGATACACGGCTTGTGGGCAGGCTGGCTGCGGTGGGCACTGCTGGATACACGGCTGTGGGCAGGCTGGCTGCTGCAGGCGGCGGCTCCGTCGGGAAGACAGCAAACACGAGGCTGTCACAGTGTCGAGCTGCCTCGGGAAGCAGCGAAACAGAGCACACGGAGAAGGGAAGCTGTGCGGACAGGGAAGGCAGGACCGCAAGTAGAAAAGAAAAAGCGAGGGAGCGGGGGCAGGCCAAGGTGACCCTCCAGACGGACCCCTGCTCCCTCCAAGAACTCCAAAGAAAATGGCCCCCGTTTGTGTCGCAGTTAGCTGCTTTTATATGCTTCGCCCTCCCATAGCGTGATTTCCCACACGTTTTTTCAGCGAGCTTTTTTTTCCCGGGCATCTGCCCCACCAACAAGGTGAGGGCAGGGTGCTTGCAGACCACTGTGGGAAGCTGTCTGTGCCATGACTGGCTGCAGGCAAAGCTCCCGAGGGCAGAGTTCCCAGCAGCACACTACTCTCGGAGCCATCTTTTACCTGTGGAACCATATGTTGAGAGGCATGAATAAGGAATCAGGAATGTCTTGGTTCCCTGTCCTTGTAATGCCAGAGCAGCTAACTTCAGGCAGCGTACTGTCTCCTGTGTCTGTTGCTGGACTACACTCCTTTTTCTTATTCCATAAGAGACTGGGAAAGAACCTTTTTTTGCATTATTTTCAGGTTATCCCTTCAGAGCATTTTAGTTTTACTCAGCATGAATGCAGAAAGCCCTGACAAATTCGGTAGATCTCTCCTTGGAATATTTACAGTGGTTATTAACTGGACAAAATGTAGAGCCATAGCAATTTAAAGTCTGAAGTCAAAACATTGAAGGATTCATAAAAGTTTCTAAGAACAATTAAGTGCGTAAGGCCATGCTAGGCTTAGCTCCTTGAGTGTTATCTGTGGAAGCTGTTCAGGACTTGGATATAATTCACTTGAGATTCTCTACTGTAACACCATACAGAATAGTGCTGGTTTTACCTGTTCATTTGTGCAGCTTTAATCAGAAAATTTGAAGGTGATTGTTTTGCCATGAAGATACATGTGAGAGCATTTAAACCACTACAGCTGTTTCAGTGATTCAATTTGTTTCTTTTTCCTTGATCTGACGCCCTCTGTTCTTGTAGAGGAAAGGAACAGTGCAGTATACAGTAGCTCAATCCTTTGGGGTCAGTGAGGGCTGTAAATGTGGCTGCTTAGGTGCATGCCTCGGTCTTATCCTCCCACTGAATTCACAAAGTTACATGTGCAAAAATCATGGCAGTATTATATAACTATGTCCTTAGGTATTTATATTACGAATCTGTTGTAATGACAATCATTAGAAGCTGTCTTACCATCTCCAAACTGAGCAGGTTTTCAATACAATGTTATGATTTTTCTGAATAATCCTGGTTAAGTTATGCTTATACTAGAAAGGTATTGATCCTGAAGAGGCATTTTCAATAATGCTTATAGCTACCATGAGCTATCTCCTAAACTAAATTCGTCAATTGTAGAGCTTCAAAAAAAAAAATTAAAAGAAAAAAAGAAAGTGGGAAAAAGAAAAAGGAGAAAACCGAAGCTTGCATATTTTTCATTGATGTTTACCTGCTGTGACAGATTTTCAGTATCTTTATTGTAACAGTGAAGTAAATTATTTAAATTCAGTCGTACTTGAAACTCTTAAAGTAACACTCTCAACTTTGAATCTAGTTTTCTTAAATTTAGGTCTTAAGCAGGGTACCCACTGAAGAGATGCAAAGGATCCGAAGTGTCTACCTCACTGAATTCAAGGTGACCTTTTGCCACGGGTGGACCTTGAACGGACTCCTTGGGTTCTAGTGTGCATGTGTGTGTGTGAAGTCTGCAGGCAAGTACATATAAGGAATGTCTTCTTTAGTTTATAGGCATATTATAGATTTGTACTTAGTCTGTAGGTGGGGTCATTTACTTTTTTGGTGTAGTAAATTCTATATGTATAAATTGCTGAGGTTTAATTGCTGTTAAGTTTTAGTGAAGTTAAATTTATGTTCTGATAAGTTTAAGCTCTGTCAGACTTAATTTCTGTTAAGTGTTGTCAAGTTTAGATGATGTTGCTTTTGAATGACATTAAGTTTAAATGAAATAAAGTTTAAATTCTGTTCTAATATGCTAATTTAAATTGAAATATTAAGTTCTTTTGTTATAGAGACAAGATAAAACCCAGTGAAACAATTATGATGGAAATTGGTGAGCAATGGTTTAAGAACATGAGTTGATAAGTTGTAAAAATATGTGAAAAAGCAGTTTACTAAGTCTTTAATCATAAGTTCTATGGATGTAAATGTTCTGCATTGGTTAATTAAGATGCATTGGTTAATTAAGATGACTGTTCATAACAATCTTTGCAGTTTTATCTTCCATAGGTGGTATAGAAGAATGAGTAAAATTCCAGATTATGGATGTTATTAATTTTAAGACATTGTGAAGTTATCTGCAAGAAATCTATAATTTTAAGAAACTTTCAAAATTGGGAATGATAGAGGCCTGATTATAGGATATTTTAGGGAATCCCTCCCAGCTGAGGCCTAGGCTCTGGCCAAGCCCTGGCCCTGGCTGGTTGGGAGGTACCAACTGACCCAGGTGTTTCTGCACTAAAAATGTAATCAAGTCACTTTGACTTGCCAATTTGGGCTTATCAAAGCCGGAACCCCTTCAGGGTAAACCTGGAAGCCTTGCCTGGGAAAAGTTCTCCAGATCCTGCCTGTGAAATCAGGTTAACCAGCTATTGCAGACCCTGGACAATAGGGAAGTGTTTAGGCAGTTGATAAATGCATTTTTCTAAATCATAATCCTTTCACTAGTGTAGTACTGATTGCATGTATTACCCTATTTGTTTTTGCTCAGTGCTAACACTGAGCATGTGGTGAACTTATTGTTTTGTTACCTGTATTGTTTTGCCTTTGTGTTGATGTTCATGTTAAGAGAAGCGCATGTTATTAAACAAAAAGGGGGAGTTGTAGGGTTAAAGCTGATGGGAGAAAAACGCCACGTCTTTGGCTGTTTTGAGAAAAAGAAGATTGGATTGTAGAATTGATAATGCAGGTTGCTTACAATTATAAACATTACTAATACTGTAGCTTCTGCAAACCTACCAATCCGATGCTGTTGAGTAGAAAGTGACAGCCTCACTAACAAATGTATGTTTTGCACAAATGTATGCACTGGTTACTAAAGTGGATATATGAGGCCTGTCCCAGAATAAAAGGGTTACCTTTAAGGCTGCTGCTCAAGGGGTGAAAGAAACTGCACATCTGATGCCATAGATATGTTATCACAAGATGTTGTTAGCGTAAGACTTGCTGTACTAGAGAACAGAGCTGCAGTAAATTTTTTACTTGTAGCCCATGGCCATGAGTGTGAAGATTTTGAGGGTATGTGTTGTATGAACCTTTCTGACCATTCGCAGTCCATCCATAAAAGGATTGAGGAGATAAAATCCCATCTTGGTGATTTGAGGGAGCAGACAGGTTTTGACTTTAGCAGTTGGTTGACATTGCTAGGTATAACAAATTGGCTTGCGAGTTGTATTAAAGAAGGCTTTTGCTTTTTTGGCACCTTGTTTTTGATTCTAATAGTTATTCGAATAGCTTAGAATTGTTTTATAAAAGAGCTGAGCAAGTGACCCATCGTGTGTCACTTGCCCAAAAGAAAAAACGGGGGAATTGTGGAAGGCTGGCTAGCTGAGAAGGGTCACGTAGACATTTTACAGCTTGGTGAGATGAAGGAATGCAGGTGTCACGCTCAGATAGAATAATTGCTGAAATTGTGTGAACAATCCTTCTGAGGCCATGGGAAGGCAAAGCAAGGACATCATGTTTTTAAACCGCTGGAAACTCCCTACGAGGTATTTGTGTTAGTTAGCATTGGGAAAAAGTAGAAGTAGATAAGGGAAATTTGGCAAATGAATCATTAGAGGTGGAGTTGACGTGTTGGATGTGGACCTATGAAATATATGTATTACAGAATATGTGTGAGCCAATTATGTATGTTGTAAAACTTAGACATTGTTTACAATAAATGGAAGTTCGCTTATAACTCATATTGAGTGGTCCGAGTCTTCCCTTCGCCGACACAAAACCCCCAAAATCCTGTTGGTGACAGCAGGTTCAGAGCCAGGTATTGACCTGCTGGCTCTTCCCTTATCATTCCCTGCAAGTGGAAGGATAGAGGAGAACACTGCTTGTGCTCCAGATCCCTTAATCAGTCATCCCAAGGCTCTGAGGACTCTCTTGATTGCCCTTGGACTTCTTGTTGCAGCTTCATCACTGCCTACATAAAAAAGCAAAAATAATTAATTATCTGAGGGTCATACCAGGGTAGGGAGCTTTCTCTTCACATCTTTAACCCAGGCCCCAGGGATGCAGCAGACTTCCCTAAGAAGTGGGTCTAGTCTGCATATTGGGCCTTTTCTTCCCTCCAAAAGGGAATTTCCTATGAGAATGACCCATCTTTTTTTTTTTTTTTTTCTTTAT
>VKON01003259.1:9428-28175 GCA_009741485.1 Malurus cyaneus samueli | reverse complement strand
CTCTTTTTTTTTTTGCTTTTTTTTTCTTTTTCTTTTTCCTCTTCTCTTTTCGCTTTTTTTTTTCCTTTTTTTTTTTTCTTTTTTCTTTTCTCTTTTCTTTTTTTTTGTATGCTAGCAAACCACTGAGTTGTAAATTAAATAGCACAACAGGAGCTCTAGCAATTTACAATCATTTAAGTTTTGGGAGTGCTCATTGTAAGAAGTCCTTGATGGGGAGAGACCCGGGGCTGGGCTCCCGATATGACGAATCCCCTAAGGCGGGAGATCAGAAGGAGCTTATTCGGCTCAAATGGAGTTGAGCCAGGTTCAAAAAGTGGAGGAACTGCACGCCAGTGTTTCCAGGCTATGTACGGAAAACTGTGAGCACACATGGATGTGGGGAGCTACGGCATGATCACAAACAAAGGAACAGAGGAGTTTGAAGGGAATTCTCTGTTTCTTGAGGAAGAACGGTACACTGACAGTTGGCCAATGCTCGCTTACATGGCGGTATAAACAATCAATAGACATGCTCTTATCATCCTGCCAACCTGGCCAGTCAAGTTATACTGGGACTCGCAAGCCCGGCCCGCCTCTGCCTGCAGCACAGGTGCGAGATTGATAGAGACTAAGATACTTAATAAATCAGAGTGCTCCTGATTGGGAGAAGAACACTATGAGAGACAGATTCTCCCTGACCTGTTAGAACTAGTGAGGTGCATACACACGGTGGACACTTAAGGAAGACCTCCGCCGTCAGCTGTAAAGTAGGATACCTTGCGCCCCGTGGCTCTCTCTCTCTCGCTCGCTCGTTCTAAGCTGCTCTTTTCGCCCGTGGCCCTCTCTCTCTCTCGATCCATCTCTCAGTCTCTCTCCTGGTCATCTAAGCACACAGTAAACAATCTCCGCTCCCCAGAGTCATCACTGGGAATTGGGTGATTATTCCCCCCCACCCCACACCGTTTCTCCTCTCAAGTCACCCTTGTGAGTCCGTGCGCAAAATTAACTGCAAGATCAAAATTGGTCCTCTCGACTAGTATTGAAAAGCATATACTTGGCCTATCTCCGTACTTTTCTTTATGACAGCGCTCTGAGATTCAAAAAGAACCTTCACGAGGATGCCGGTATCTTCACTCGAAACAACGGATCGTGCACATAATGGACGTCACTGGACTCAGCAATTCTGAAAAAGGGAGTTTTTTGCAGGAATTTGTTTTGTCAAATCTTGCCCATGACTGCATAAAAATCCAGGTAAAGAACACACACCGCTAATACTTTGAAACCGGAAAGTTATCATTACTCTCTTTTTCAGTATATTGCCTCACACGGACACAACAACGCAACTTCAGATGTTGTCAAAAAGCTCAGAGTACATACATGTTTTGTTTCAGCCACATGAGATCTCACCACATCACAGTCACCAGAACCAGTGTGCTCAATGTCTGTTAACTCTTATTATGAAAATCTCATTGCACAATTAGTGGACCAAAGGTACGGCACTATAGATCAATTCGCTCATGGCTACTGGTTTCACGAACTTCGCTGGTTTTATAGAGGAATTTTTTTTGCGCTCGTATAATGTGTGGAAGCCTTTTTTTGAGTTTATATGATATTTCTTGACGTTGATTTTTTTTTTGTAAGTTTTGAAGATTAATATTTCTTGGCAATGTGACGAATGCTGATATGGAATTTTTTTGCATATGAGTATAAATGAGTTCTCTTGATGTTTGAGTCTTGAAGTATATTCTAAACTAATAGACTTGAATGTTGAAGATTCATGATTCGATTTAGAGTTTAGCTGATTTTTTGGACCTCTGATGATTCGTTATTGTACAATTAAGGTATTTGGATTATCTATGATGTATTTCAGTTGTACTCGTTTGACTATCAGTACCGTATAGTTTGTTGCTAGATTAGACCATGGGTATTTATTGACATTGTGTTGGGAATCTTGTGACGTTCTTTTAGCTCTCCGAACTACTCTGTACCTTTAGACTTATGAGATGATATAGCAACACCCTTCTAAGGTTGTTTGAGTCTCGGTTTTGTTATCAACCATTTCAGGTTTTTTTTATTATATATAGAGCCATCGGTGACTCACTATATATCACAGTACACCTATTAAATATATTCATAGGTGCCTGTCTGATCTTTTAAGCAGACGTGCTTATCATGATGTTAAAGTCCTGTTTGGCTGTGGGATTGCAAGAGTTTTGGATCTGTTTATATTTATTTACACTAACTGCACACGCTTCAGTGAAATCACTCGGCATAGAAGGACTATCATATCAACGCACAGACAGACTACTATTTGCTGACTTATCTTGCTCTGGACTTGGCATTTAGGGTAATATCATCATATTAAGAATTCTATCGTCACCTAAACGATTGTTGTTTAATTGAATGAGGGTAAACATGACTTTCCAATCCTTAAAACTGGTTATATAATCACTTTGTCCCAAATGATTTAGGCATAGATGCGGTCTTAGCGGAGAGAAGCATAATTACAAAGTCTCTCCAAGAAATTCTGGTGTCCTTTAGCAATTGGTTGGTCACAAAACAGAGTTTAAGTATATGAAGAATATCACAGTAGTTCTTTTAACCTGGGACTTTGATCTTATAGATTTCAAGAAACAATTTGGCATTATACCAGTGTTATGAACATGAGGAATTAATGTATCCTAGGGATTTCACTGGGTCATTGTTACATCTTTGGCTCGTCAATGGATGAGGAGATGATAGGGAACATCGTGAAGAAATTCAAGTTCCTTCACGTATTGTAGGACATTAGCAACATACCAATATCCAAACAATCACAGATGGCATCAATAGGAAACAATCTTTGCCCCAGAATACGTTAGGATACGCAGTTAAAAAACTGTGTGGATAAACTGGATTGGTCTTCTCGCCACTAGACGCCTATCTCACGAGTGGTCACCACACACATGTGGGAGACTCTAAAATCATTCCCATTCGTACGCCTTCATTACAAATTCGAGATCCATCACGCGCAGTATGCTTAAACCGTTCAACAGTAGATCTCTCACCGCCTATCTAAATTAAAACAATATATAGAAGGTTGCAGCCTCCTATACTGTAATGGCTGTCAATAGACGCCCTGGAAGGCAGAATATTCAAGAAGACTCAGGAGGGTTCTCTGGGTCCTCTGGCAGTTTTTCCGCTATTGGGGCAGGAATGTAATATCCACCAAACTCGCCACAATTTCTTAATTTCCAAACCCCCAGCTACCTACCCGAAAGCAAAGTACACCGCCTCTTATGCACCCAAGTCTCAACTTCGGAACACAGGCAATCAACACACCTGCCCCCTGGCTGCAACAAAGGAGCTATATTCAAAAGGACGGCTTTCTACAACAGCAGTCGGGCACAATTTAACTCCATAGGCGGAATTCTAAATCAAACCCTATTTCCTCTTACAGCCAGAGGAACCAAATATAAAATTCCATGGTCAACCGCACTCCCAATCACTTATTCTTAATCAACACTCATTGTTCCCTCCAGCCAACTCACTCATGAGCGGGGATGATCTCTGAGGAGGCAGTTGAAGTGAGGAAAGTAGAAAGGTGTGGTGAGAGATCTCCAATGGGACATCATCTCCACAACTCGAAAACAATGTCACGTATAGAAAGACACCTTAATGTCGAGGCAGATCTCCCTCGAGAAAAAGGTCCTAAAATGTTGCAAAGGAAGTGAAACACTGGCTATAGTTATTGGCGGTATCTCTTTTAGAAGGCAACTGCTCAACGAAAGACCCATCGTCAGGTAGAGGGCCCTATTCATTAGTACTAAGAGTCCCTGGTTCAAGGTAGGAATGGGGATTCTGCTTCAGCCTACATGATACTTGTCCGTAGACTGGACCTGGTACGGCTAAGCAGAGATCCTGAAAAGGTCCCAACAGAATAGCTCGGCTATTTTGCGAGTCTTATGTAGCCTTCCTTGGGGCTATAATCATAGACGAATACATGAAAAGATGAAAATAACTACGAGGGTGACGCTGCGCGATGGCCATTGCTTTTTTCTGATGTGGCTTTAGCTCATCATCAGGGCTAGTGGAGTTAAGCTATGAGCGGGACAAAGAATTAGCCAGCAAATAGCTCTCTTGAGAGCGCATATTTCATCGTGGGAGTTAATCGTATAGGCCGTATTCATTCTATACATAGACGGCAGGAGGATTAGACATGCAACCTATGTCTGAACAGGTGCGATGGTTCTCCTAGTATGTGACAGTATCAGAGTTGAAAAAGCTGGGTATGAGCTGAAACTACACCATTATTCGTCACACTCTTATTTAGCGAATGAACCAAAGGAAGCGCTGCGACAGGTTGCCGTAGTATTGCTCCATCGATGTTCTAAGGTCAAGTGGTTAGATGTTGACTATGGAATCGTAGGTCCCAAGACACCATCACCTGCCTACACAGTTGAAAGATTCCGGCCCCCGCTTCTCCCAAACACCAACAGACCTAACTTCGAGCCCTGGAGCACTCATACCCGCGGACACGGCAAATTCATGAAGACAGGATAGGGTAGTGGT
The DNA here is from genome assembly GCA_009741485.1 of Malurus cyaneus samueli. Taxonomy (NCBI): domain Eukaryota; kingdom Metazoa; phylum Chordata; class Aves; order Passeriformes; family Maluridae; genus Malurus; species Malurus cyaneus. The sequence continues at coordinate 23,645 of VKON01003259.1, read as the reverse complement.
GATATAAAACAAGATAACAAGCTTTCTAACCTAATAATTAGGAAATAATTACCAAAACAGATTATGGCACTTCTCTCTTTATCATTAAGGGGATATACTGACCCAGGAACTCAGCCAACGTTGAGGGAAGGTAGGCGTGCGCAGAGGCAAGACTTGCTCGGCCCTTGGCAGGTTCCCACAACAGATCCATAGACGGAGGAACCATTATGATATCAACTGGTAGAGGGGAAGAAGAGTGTCCAAGCTGGTGAGCTATAAATGCAGATCTATAATTTGAATTCGACATGAGTTAGAATAAGGCCACCAGAATCTACTTTTATTGCATTCTATATGGACATCCCAAAAGTTTCTACCTGCCTGTTGTCTTAACAAACCCCTTCTTCTACATGACCCTCTGTTTGGCAGACTCTTGTGTTGTAGCACCAATAATATTCTAGTCAAGGAAACCATCTTCGATGAAGGCATGCAGAATTTCCTAGGCAAACGAAATTAAGTGGAGCTGCTCAAGCCGCCTAATGAACTTCCTTCTGAACCTCCTCACCGGACAGCAAGACCTGAGGAGGAAGCAGCCGAATGGCCGTGGGGTCCCTAAGCGTGCCGCTCCGGTAGTAGGGGGCGATTGGTCTTGGAACGATATCACCAAAACTTAGTTCGCATTATCAGTGGCAAACTTCCAGTTTCCTTGTCTCAAGGCAGAAGCCAAAATGAAGTCAATTAGGGAGGAAGACCCCTACCCCAGTAAGGCGTTGGCGAGCCTTTGCAAGTACATCCAGGCTGTGCAACCACGAGGCTCTAAGGGCCGTACTAGTCCATTGTGAATGGGGACTAGGACCGCGAAAGACTGGCTCAGAACCTTAATATGGAGGGACAATTAGGCGAACAATAAGGTAGACGGATAAGGGATGGCACGAAAGACGTACGCAATGCTACGTTCCCTATCCTATAAGCAGTATCAAGCCGCTCACCAAATCATCTCACAATTTGCTGAAATTTTCTTAGACTCGCAAGGACGTGGCCCAGTACATTGCTTCACAATGCTCACGGCTCTCTTTTGATAGTTCAGTTCAATCAACTCTGCCACCATACGAGTGTATAGGTCGGCTTCATAGATTTTGTGACAAAATACAAACAAAGTCATCCCTAGCCCTTACCATCTGTGTATGCTAAATACAGTAAAGTTCAATGGGTGGACTTAATCGCCTACGAGGATCCTAGCACTAACAATGTTGACACGCTCAACTCGAAGCTAACTTGTAAAACAATCGAACCAAATGGACTGCTAGCATAACATTTTACCCCTTGACGAAATCTGCCCTATGTATCGTGCGGCTTGGCAAATGAACGGATGATCAATCCAGTTTAAAGAGGCTTGTATTTACCGAGGTTCAAAATAATGCTGTAAGCAGAAACCCACACTTCAGGCAGTGTAACATTTTAATTTTTGCTTGATTATCTCTCTTTCTGTTACAACCGTGTAATCAGTATTAGGAGAGGTATTGGGGAGACATCAGAAATGGTATAAGGGTTCTAAATCAAAGTTCTTTAGTGTAAAACCAAACACGATCAAGAGATGAATACAAAAATACTTCAGGGCGAAAAACTCACAAACTATGATGTATGTAAACATCGACCTACTATGGCCATATGGGATCCCATCCGGAGGTTATTGCTCAGTCTACGGTGAGCCAGAAATAGGTATGAAGATTGACCATTATTATAATGCTAAGAGCAGGCGATTTGGCCAACGCGAATATTGCTCGATAACCCGTCAATGGGTCCCGTCAAAGCAGTTAAGGACTAGGATTACCTTTACATGTTAAGAGGGTCACCAACAGAACGACCCAGCAGGAACCAATGTTTCTGAAGATGCCAGCTGACAGCTTGCTCACCCTTTCCCTCTGAAAATTCCCTTTGAAGGTATGGAACTCAACCACTGGCTGCGACGGAAAAATTCTATTTTACTAATACGCAACACAGAGTAGACATAACACGGCAGCTGTGGGAGCAGGACTGGTGTGTCATAAGGATGCAACCTACGCAATGATTCAAGAAGTCATTAGATCTGAAATATCTGAGACACTAGAACCATGGCTGTCGCCACCACTTCTTTTACATGAGTGGTCGAAATTACGAGGAGAACAAGGGCACTCAATGTCTCTATCTGCCTTAGGCACTCACCAGTGGAACTTGCTTATCGAAATCATACTGGGCCACCGGATTGGTAGAAGGGTAAACACAAAAGACACCACTATGAACTTAATGCTTGCAACAAATCAACCATCTTCTTTGGCTCTTAGTTAGCATTTTAGCTTCCAATTAAGTGCAGCAGAAGGTGGATCGACGCCCCTTCACCTGAAATTCGGCAAATGAATTTTGGAACTATCAAACCACTGATTTGAAAAAGGAATAGGTCAACTCGTCGGTGGAATTTGAGTAAGCCTTCGTGCTGACCATATTTTTTACCGTAAGCTGTCAACCTACTCTCAATTATTCCCTTTATCATTTGTGAGAATCTAAATCATGGTATAAATACTGTCTTTTATCCTTTTGAAACATAAGCAATGGGCCTCCCGTCAAATTGATTTAAGGGAAATGGCACCATACAGTTTAATTTAGAAGGCTTTTTTGTACTTGAATCCTAGAACACACAAGGGTTTTACTGTGAGAGTAACACACTTGAAGCTCAAGCATTATTTTGTGTGTTAGATATTGATCAATGGAATGAGTCTGTACACTCTATGAAATTCATACCTGAGAATTCTAAAATAGTGCTAGTTAGTATAGGGACAATGGTGATGGGTGTATGTATGGAACTCGGAGCACTGTGGACAAGATAATCGTAGAAGCTTAAGATAGTGAATACCAAAAATCATTCAAATTTCATGTCGTTTTTGTAATTTCAGCAGCTAAAATCGAAAGGGATGAAGATTTTTCTTACTCCACTCCAGTTGTTTTCTTATCACCTCCTGCAATGCGCCATATTCGCTACAACCAAACTTATCGCTCACCCACCCATTGGAAATGCACAATCCTCACCTGGTGAGATTGTTGCTTCACCAAGGACTTGATCAAAAAATCTTAGAAAAATAAAAATACAGGCCCAGAGAATCTCCTGATACGTCATCATCACAGATGTGAATAGCAAAGTACATATGTCCTAGGATAAGATAAGAAAATTTTGTTCGGTAGTTGAAAACGATTATTTGGTGGGTACACCTCTTTTTTGTGCTGGTTCTTGCTCTTATCCGGCTCAACTTTGTAGTTTGTCCTGTAACACAATTTTCTGTTGTTTATTCCCGTCTGTTTGTCTTTTTGCGTGTATCTTTTAGTTTTCTCTAATTTAGCCTCTTGGTCTCTTGTCATCCACGCAATTCCTTCTCTATTTACACTATGTCATTTAAACCAGGATGTCAATCGACTGAGGGAGTGTAACTTTCCGCGATTTCCGATTTTTATAAATGAAACCATGACAACTAATCTGAATTGATATGGGCCTTTAGTTCTGTTGATGGGTTCTAATCACTATGCTATTTGATAACTAGAGAGAAGACAATAGGAATGTTAGCCCATTAATTCATACAATCAGTATCATTATATGAAACAATTTTTGTATAAGCTTGTAGAACAACTTGTTGTTTTATTAAGACGTTTTGGTTTGATTGAAATTGATTATCTGCTTAGCGAATTTGTTTGCTTTCACAAAACTTAACCAGAATTTATGATGATCAATAACTTGTATTCATTTTTCCCCTTTTCTTTCCTTACTTGTTCAATTTCTTCGGGCACGCTGCGGGCTGTCTCTGGTCTTTTCCGGGTTATGCCACAGCTTGACCGAGTCATGAAGACCTCACCGGGCCATTCGCCGTGGAAAATTCCGTGCTGAGTGATTTGAGTGGGACAATGGCGGTTTGAGACAGGGGTGGTGTAAGAGTCCTTATGGAATGAGCCCGTTCTTGGGCTGCTCTCAACGATTGACGATCCCCAGGCGGGAGAAAAGGAAACTTTTCTGTTCTTTCAAAGTTGTATTTTGCTCACTGAGCCAGGCTATCAAGTGGACGCCAGACCTGAGAAGAGAGCAGGATCCCAGCATACCTAGGGCCTGGAGGAAGACTGGAGTGGATGAAGCATAAGGATAGACACAAGCTGGTCCTAGGAGATACGGGTACAGGCCGGTGGGCAATACAATAGCTGAGAACAATAGAGATTAGAGTTGGTCTACACACGGACGTGGCGACGATTCTTGTTCAAGTCCTTGGCTGGGATAAGACTGCATGCGCCGGCTTCTTTCACTGAGCTCTTGCAGCCACATCGGCTCTTGAGTTATGAGAACTCACTATACCCAGTGTCTCCCTTTCTGAAAGAGAGACCTATCCTTCCCTATTCCGAGCATGAGTGGACAACCACACGTCGGGACCTTTTTGGATATGTACCCCTCCGTCAGCTGGTAGCTTATACCTGCCTTGCCTCCTGGCTTCTCTCTCTCTCTCCTCGTCCGCACTCTTCCTAAGCTTACGCAGTCGTTCTGGCCCCAGTCACTCTTCTCTCTCCTTCAGCCTCCCTCATCCAGGTCATCTCTTCGCTACGTGAGTGCGATTCTTCCAAGACCCGGTACCGAGCTCCCGCCTTCGCTTCTCCTCAGTTCGTCGCCTCGTCTCACCGCTTTGCCATCGCAAAATATCTCTAAGTATTGTCTCTAAGATTGTTTTTGAAGCATCCTATATCTGCTCCCTTGCTCTGTTTTCTTTGCTCAGCGCCCTGAGCATTTCCATAAAAGAACCTATGCATTTTATTTGTTGCCTTAAAGGCAGTTTTTAAGTAATTTTGACACAGACACAGTTAAAGGGGATAAAAAGGGTTAATTTCCTTCGGTATGTCCTTGCGCGATCCAGGCTGCAACATTTGATGGAGAGATGCACACCCTACTGGAAGGTCACCTCCTTTACAGATTACAGCATTGTCAGTAAGAGGTAACAGATTTGGGATATAAGGTATTGCTAGGATATGCATACTTATTCTATGATTCAGGCCATAGTAGAAAACTTAGAGCTGGAAATGCAGTACATGCCGGCCACAAGGTTCTAATTATGAATTCCCCCCAGATGAGGCCAGAGCCCAGTTTACACAAGATGTTCTGGACAGAAGGCTTCACCCAAGGCTGGAGCCTCGGGTTTAAGATAGTACAGGGCACGCTGACTCCTTCCTTGGGATGTTTGGTCTCTCTGCCCAGCAGAACTCCTAAACTAAGCTGGAATATCAGGCTTTAGGAATTACAAACATGTGGGCTAAGGGGTACAGGAGGATGCATAGAGGGTACAGAAAGGATAAAAAGGACAAGCAAAAATCAGGCATCATTCCCCCCCTTTTTAGAGACTAACAAGACTCCACCTTGTCTAGTCTCTACACTACATTAACCACAACTACAACTATCAGAGATACTTCTTTTGCTTAGGCTCAGTTTGCTAACCATGAAAAATATGGTTGAATTTTAAGGTGGTAATTTTGGAAACTACTTCATGTAGAATTTGAGTCCCTTCCCAATTTTCGTACCAATCAATGGCCAGTTACCACCCCCATCTAGAGGAGATAATTGGGTACAGATCCAGCAATTGCTCCTGTCAAGAGCTCTGGATATATTTTGCACCATCGCAATGAAATTAATGGGCCGAATCCTGAATCATGGTTACCAGCTGGGCAGACAACAGATATGTGAAAAACAGTTTAAACCACATCAGCTTGATTTGCATCAGTCTCTGGTTCTTCTATGGTTTCTTGACTCTGGAGTAGTGAGTCTACAGTCCTTTCTCAGCAACCTTGACTGCAGTGAGGGCGGACAGCAAAACTTGGAATGGTCTGTTCCACTCAGCTTGCAAGAAGTTGCTGTCCCACCACTTGATGTAGATCCAGTCTCCAGGCTGGAATGGTTGAGCAGGTGTGTCCAGTCCAATGGGCTTGGACAATACGGCGAATCTCTGGAGCTTCTGCAAATTGGAACTTAAAACCATTAAGCATTTCTGCAAATCGGATATTTATTGATTGGGAGATTCAGAGAAACTGTCAGCCACTGTCTCAGAGTTCCTCAGCAGCAAAGTGTTACGGGTCAGATGTGCAGTGCAACGAGTCAGGAGTGCAATGCCACAGATCAGCTGTGCAGTGTCACGGACCGGCTGTGTATTGTCACAGATCAGCTGTGCAGTGTCACGGGTCGCTGTGCAGTGTCACCACGACGGCTGCGCAGTATCAATGGGTTGCACTCCACGGTGTCTGGATCAGCTGCTCAGTTCAAGAATCAGCCAGCTCATTCCAGCCTCTGAATTCTCAGTGTCTGTGGTGGCGTCAATTCCTGGGGCAGTGCTGTCTTTCTGGCTCCTGCAAAGACGCCTCAGGGCGAGAGCTGGATGGAATCCCAGAGCGGGACTCCCCCTCCCTCACCATATATGTAATGAAGGGGTTGATGGTCTCACAACATTATGTCGCTAGGAGAGAATCGGATGAATACCATGGGGAAGGGTGTCAACGACTGAGCTGATACAGGATTCCAAGGGTGAGGATGAGACTGACGAGCACAATGAGGAAGATGGAGTATATCGCGTCTTTTGAGTTCTCCGCTGCTGCTGGGAGCTGCACTTGCTTATTGAATTTTGATTGTCGGGAATGACCGTGAGGTGCAGCACAGACGGAGCAAGGAAAGACAGTGAAATGGAGTGAGAGCTGCCCGGCACTGCTGCTGCTCGTGTGATGGGCACAGGGAATTCATCCGTGGGAATGACTGTGATGAGAACGAAGAAGGCCCAGTGTTCGATGTCCCACAGCGCCCAGAACAGCCGCTCTGGGAGGATGCAGTGCCAGAGGAGCTCACAGAGTTTGTCAATGGCTGTCGTGATGCCGAAGTCTGTCAGCCAGTACAGCACCCAGTACTGAGAGAACACTGACAGCTGGAAAATGAAGCTGAGGTAACCCAGGGGCACAATCGGAGAGCAGACACATTCGCCAGGAGGAAGAGTCACGAGCACAGGCGCAACTGGATCGCTCGATGGTAGCGAGAGTTGGGTCGGCCGCGTATTGACGCGGTGCTACGAGTTGGGTATACGCGTATGGTGGAGGATCGCTGAATCCTTATGGGATTGTGGGCCTCGCTGGGCGCGGGATGCTCGAGTGATTTGAGTTCACCATGTGTGAAGTTGGAACATTCTTCGTAGTGGGGTATTTGGGAAATAGTAAGTCGGGGAGTCATTTTACAGCATTCCCTTTTGTGGGGACCCGGGGGTCCTTGGGGGAACCTTTCCGCTCCAACATACTGGGGGGCGGCACCGGGCTCGGCAGCAGCTGGCCGGTAACAGCAGCCGGCATTGAAACGAACCATCGGAAAGGAGCCCAAACTCCTCACGGTGGGTGGGGCCGGGGCCGGAGCGGGCAGCTCCCCACAGAGCCGCGCCCCTCCCGCTCCTTGGCACCTGCCAACGACGAGACCCGACCAGGCAGACGTCCTCTGTCCCCCTCCCCCCCAAACATGAGGAAGAACCGGGGGGGGATGACCAGGAGCAGGCATTGCCCTCCCCCGACCCTCCGTCCCACCTGCCTGGGCAGGAGCCCGCTCCCGTTAGATTGGAGTCAGAGGCCGGGTGGCTGGTTGGGGCGGGGACACGGGAGCGGCGCCGGAGCTGCCTCGGCCGCGCCATGCGGCGCGCCCCAAGCCCGGGCCTGCCGCGGGACTGCTGGAAGGCGGGCGGGAACCGCTGCGCCCCTTCGTCCAGTCGGGCTTGAAATGGGGGAGGGCTGGCAGCCCGTCCGCTCGCCCAGGGTGCTGTTGCCGCCGAGCTCCTGCTGAGGCCGTGCCGCCTGCGAAGGTAAGCAGGCGGGTCAGTGCTGCGGGCTCCGCTGCCCGGCCCGTGTGTCTTCGGACTGTGCACCGGGGGAGGTGCCGGCGGTCTTGCGCGAGAAAGTCCTGTCCTGGCCCGCGCCGCCTCTCCCGGCGGCGTGGCAGTCGTGGCTCGGGGACGCGTTGGCAATCTGCGAGGGAAAGAGTTTCCTCAGGAAAGGCAGGGCGGGTGGGAGAAGGCGGTGCCCGCGGCTGGGGCTGGCGCTGGGCAGGAGGGGAACCGGCAGGCGTCGGCGGCGGTTTGTCTGAGCGCCGCGCGGAACCCCCGGTAGGGTGCGAGGGAGCGGCAAGCCAACACGGCGGGGCTTGGGAAGGGCGGCGGGGCTGTGGACCGCCGGCGGGTTGGTGCGGAAGGCTGGGGAAGTCTGCGCAGGACCTTCCGCTCCGTTTGCGTCCCGAAGCTTCGCCGGGTGCCACGGGCCGGCCCTCGCCGGGGCAGCCCGCTGCCGTCCGGCCCGGGGGCTTGCGAGGCCTCCCCCTCCTCCCAGAGCTAGCCGCGTGCTCCGCTCCCGCCGCGGCGACATGGGGCCCTCTTTTGCTGGATCCGCGCATAGCCGCTCACACTCTGAAAACCGGGCTGCCGCGGGCGGCTGCAGACGCTTGGGAGAGTGGGGCCCAGTGATAGCGCCTTCCAGGACCCCCATGGGGAATAGGGGGCCGCGCCGGGGCCCGGTGCTCGCAGGGGCTGCAAGTCCTTTGTCCGGGGCTTGTTGTGTGCCGTGCTGCGTGAGCCGTGCAGTTCGGCAAGAACGCGGACAGTTCGTCTGTTACGTCCTCTTTCTCCCCTGCTTCGGCTGCCGACAGCAGGGAGGGGAGAGGAGGGCTGGGGTGCTGCCGGTGTCACCGTTGGGGTGCCCACGGCAGGCCCTGGGGGTTAACCGTGTCCATCTCCAGCCTATGGGCAGGAGAAAGCTGAAAACAAGGGAGCGTATTAGTGGCCCTGAATAGTCCAGTGCTGAGAAGACAGTCTGATTTGTCATGGGCACGTGGGAGGAGGCGGTCCATGAATCTCTGCAAAGCCTACGATAAATGAAGCTAGCGTGCCCAAACGGCGTCAACGTGTTCACCACTTGGTCTGTGCCAATATGTTTCTTGCTTGCTTCCCGTTTTCTGGCTGAGAAGGCTCCAGGGCTTGGTGGTTGACGGGGGCGAGGTTAGGCGGACCACCATCAGACACTTGTTCCTCGGCCCTAGGAGGACTCACTTTTTGATGTGCTCTTGTGACCTTCCTTATGGGAACTGGTGCTCCGTACTTCTGAAATCGAAGCCATGGAACTTCTCTCTCCCCCTTCAAGAAACTCTGCACAAGGAATTTCTTGATAATGATGATAAGTGATTTGCAGTACAAGTGAGCCGCAAGCTAGTGCTCCCCACTCCAACCCTGGTAACTGAAGGGTGTTCACTGAAGAAGTGTCTAAGGCCTTACGAGGTTGCGGTTTACTCTAGTAATCTCTATCTGTATGAGAAACAAATGCACTGGCTGCATGGGTGTGGGCAATGATAGGGCCTCAGATACTTCTTGCCCAGGTGTGAGCGGTCTCATGGCGGAGACACAAGGGGGGGTTCGAAGTGAAGCTTCCCCCATGGGTGCATAACTGGGCACCATTCTTCTCAGGCCGAGGATTCACCTTTCCTGAATCTGCAATGGTGCTTCTGTATGAGATCTGCATTGATAGTGTAGTGGAATTAATGGTATTTCTCTAGGAAGGGCCCAAAATATTTACTTAATTGCCCTCTTGAGCTTGCAGCTCTGGACAGAATGAATGTGTGAGTCTGACACTGGGCCTGCCTTGCTCCCTATTGTTGTGCCTCGTCATGTAGGCGTTATGCTTTTTATGTTTTTCTCTAATGTGTGTTGAGGTTCTCTAGCTTCCTGCACTTGTACAAGTGAAGTCTGTCTCTTCTCCAGACGTATAAAGCAGTAAACTTCATGTGGTCAGCCTGAGTACAAGGCCTGAGAACAACTGGCCCACGCTGGAAACTCCATTATCAAATTGACAGCAATGAATAGAATGGTCTAAGTGGCTGCAAACATGCGCAGTCATGGCCCGACGCATGCGTTTGTAACTCAAGTCAAAAAGCCTGAAAGATTTTATAGACCCAAATTGTAATTCTTCACAGATAGAAACTGGTGCTTTTAGTCATTTTAGGTTGTGTGATCACACAACCCTATGCCGAATCTTCTGGGCTCCCTGCATGAATATGAACTTCCACAAAGAGATTAATATTACAAGAGAATAAATAACAAATGCATCTCTTCTCTATAATCATATAGGAATAGATCAATAATACAATAATGTGGACTATGAAGCCATACTGTTCAGAATCTGTCAAGGCCACGACAACAGGGTGGTATGAGGAGGCTGCAAACCCATCGATATCAGCAAGCAAGCAAATATCTATATATTCTTTTTCGGCCATCAAGTGGAGACCAGTTGGTGTTTTGAGCTGTGTCTGGTCGTGCGGCAATCCAGATTGAACTGGGGACCGTCAAGCAAAAGTACTGCTGTAGCCTGAGTGGAAACTATTGCTCTTGAAGGGAGAGCAGTTAATAAACTGCCTCTATTTCCGCCATCAGCTGAGGCAGTGATTCTTAATTTGGGCGCTCTTGAGAGTTTATGGGGAATGCCTTGCAATAATCGGATGAGCTTGTTTATAGGGAGCTTACTTTTTAAGAACAGAGCTTTGTGATCAGTCGCAAGCTTGTTTCGAATCCTAGTTGGCCTCAGTTGTGATGGGTGTAGTGCTAGAGGGTTACTCTGGTAGGGAGGCAACTGTGTCAGCTCAGATGAAAAAAAAAGCCGTTCATACTTAGTCTTCAGACCTCAGTAGAATTTGGTCAAAACACAGGACTACATGTACCTGTGAAATTTCCATACAGTAGGATTGCTCCTCTGAGAAGAATACAAAAGTAATTTGTCCAAAACCTCGGGGAGCAGTTCAAGGCCAGTTCAAGCAGTGGCTTTGTGGTTTGCACTCCCTTTGCAACAGTGGGACCACTTGTATCGAAAACATAAAAGCTGTTCGTTCGCATTGGTTTGGCGCACAAGTTTTTCCAGCAACATCAAGAAAAATGTTAGTGCCGAAGAAACCTGGTGTGCAAATCCACGGCTGTCAATCACTGCCAGGCTTGGATTGCTCAACTACAGTGTCTGGTAGCATAGTTCAAAGTTCTTCAAGCTGAAATGGGGCTGTAAGCTGGGCTCTGCTTGTAAAGGCATAGTGACTAGCATCACCTAATTACATTTGAGCCTTCACTTGGTTTCTGCTGCTGTAGTGGGATGATCTGGGAACAAACCTTTCAGCCTTGCGATATGTGTTGAATTGTGAATGTTAAATCTAGCGGGTTGTGACTGGGCACTGGTTAGTTTTTTTGTAAAAAGCGACATGCGAGAGTCTCATGGTACCAGGGCCTGGATGCATGGAGGACTAGGTGGTATGTGGCCATCTTTAGGCTCGTTTAAATTAGGATTACTGAGTAGCGATCTATTGCAGTACATCAGGTAAGGTTTTCCAGGCATATAGCAGAGTTAGAATGCCTGCAGGCAGCCATAAGTCTCAGTGTTAGCAAGTCTTCAAGCTTCTCAGCCCTGTCCTAACTCTGTAAGTTTTGCCAGGAGCTATGTCTCTCCGGTTGCGAGAGAGGATAGGTATTGCCCTCCGGCTTGTCGTCCTGGGGTCGTAGGGAACATATAGTGTTTTCAATCAACCTACAGCCCATTTTCTGTTTGGAAGTACTGTCCCTTCATTACCTCGTAAATGCCTGTCCTGCTGGCTCGAGCTGAAACCTCTCTGCCTACTCCCTGACCGGGTGCTGAGCTGCTACCAATCGGGCAGCGCTGCAGTATGACTGCTCTGTGGCTGATATTGGCGGCATGGAACTGGCCTTGGCTGCCTTTTCTGACAAGGACATTATTTAACTTTTTTATGGAGGACCTGGGAGGTAAGTTTATGCATGCATAGTTCAATCTTAATGAATTGATGATTTCTTTTGTCTTCTTGATGTTTGTTCAAGTCAGCTCTTCCCTTGTATGGGGATGGGAGCGTGGAACCATGTGAAGAGCCTGCTGAGCTCCAGCGTGCTTCTACTTTCTACTTCACTCACGCAATTCATATGGTCAAACAGCTAGGTCATTTTGGAGCTGCTTTCAGGGAAGCAGTTGCTGACCATAACCACTGGGATTGCCTCTGTTTGGCTGTAGTTTCTTAAAAAGCCTCCAGTGTTTTTGTCTCACATGTCAGTTGACAATCCTGAGACCAGAAACTGAGAAATCGTTCTTTACTGGGCAGTGGACTGAGAAAGCACATGACTGCCAGTGTGCGAACAGTTAAAATCGTATCCTGTCATGTGTGCGCTTTTGGGCGACTGCCCATTGCCTGTGTCCTCCGTAAAGTTTCTGAATATAATATTTTGGGATAAGAAGTGTAAATAGTACTCGTTTTTTCAGCTTGTAGATCAAAACATTTAACAGAGGGACTATGGATCAAGAAGCAATTCTTGCGAGTATACTGTTGGAAAGAAGAATAAGAGAGTTGCTTCCCCGTGACATGCAGGGCAATGAAGATTCAAGAAAGACCAAGAGATGTGGTAAAGGATTCATAGGCCTTCTCAGAGGAGAATTTGCAGTGCCTTTCAGTACTGTCAAAATGCGAGCTATAATAAGAGGAGAGAACCTTTTACATGGGCAGAATGGTGAGTGGACAAGGGAAAGTTTTAAACAGAGGACAGATTAGTGTTGAGTGGTTAAAGAAGTTCTTTACTCTGAGGTATCTGCTAGTAACAGGCTGCCGAGAAAGTTGTAGACCCCATTCCGCGTGTAGTGTCGAGGTTCAGGTATTGGGGTGGGGTTTGAAAACTTGGTCTATGTGTAGCTAATCCTGCCCAGGGAGCTGAGTTGGAATAGAGTGACTCTTTGTGGTCCTCCAAGCTCAAACCATTCTATTGATTCAGTTAAGTATGATCTCCACACAGGGCAGGTCAGTTCCGGAATGCTTCCACTTCATGCCTTTGTGTGATCTCTGGTGTAAATTCGTCAATCGAGTGCGTACGGTGAATGAATTGCATGTTGAGAGTGGAGTACCTACAGAAGTGGCTCGACTGCCAAACTCTTCCGTTGAAGCTCTCAGAGATGCTACAAAGGATATATAGAGTTGCTTCTCGGAGTTCCACCAGAGCCAAGTGATCCCTTTTTACGATCTGTGGTCTCAATAAAAGATCGCAAAATGACCTACATTAAAAGCACTCTCTAGTCCTTTCAGTTCATAATGGTCTGGAAATCTGCCTTACAGTTGCAGTTGGTTTAGATGCTGTTTACGAATTTCCTGCAAGTAAACCTAGCGTCTGGTAGACAAAAGGTGAAAAAAGAGCCTTGTCGTGGTCAAAATAGAGGAGGTCACAACGCACCTGGAACGAAGTAATGGGTGTGGAGGGCATTAACCATCCTTCTTGTTACGCCGAAGCGATGCCTCTAGCCCATGTTTAATTGCAATCTCTTCTAATTCAAGGGGAGTTGGTTGTAGCTGTCTTTTCTGGCAGCTGCTTGGACTCAAAACTGGCAGGGAACTGGATGGCGTTGCAGAAAATGCCTAAGGATGAATCTCTCAGTTTTGTCAACCATGTATGAGTATTTGGAAGGAAAATTTTACTAATAAGCAGTTTTAGTAAATTCAGCTTTTACCGGCATAAACGAGGATCTCTGTTATATAACCATAGAGAAAGAATGCAGTACGTTAATTAATTGCCATGATTGGACTTGTCACACACGGTGTGTCTGAAGGGGACAAATTTTCTTTCTAACTTCTACATCCATTCCCTCGTCCTCAGAAAACCAGCCAGTGGAAAAGGCAGCCTATGTAAAAGGACAAGCCTCGAACTGGAGAACTGCAGATGTGGTAAAAACACCACTGTTGGCTTCCAAGTGGGGAGAATGGAGCGGAGACCATGGCGGAGACCTCTGACTATGCTTTATGCAGTCTAGTGATAGAAAGAAAGCGGCCGAACAGCTCAGTGGTTAAAATGGATGCTAACGGTTTTGGCTCACACAGTAGTTGTTGATTTGCTTTGTATTGCTAGTCTGCTTCCGTAAGACTTCTAGCACTTCCAGGAATTCGGATCCTGTGCTGGCATTTGCAAAGGGTGATGTCAATACGGGAAATTCCCAGTGGCAAGCGAACGTATAGAGTGTTATTCTTCTCCGCCCCCTACCCGCTCCTAGTTTGCATACCACAGGAAACACACCCCTTGATCTGAGCACTTCATTATTCTCGCCTTCTTTACTTCAAAGGCGTTATATGATCCCTGGGGCAGCTTCAATTCTGTTTGTATCTAGTGCTGTTCGGCA
>VKON01003258.1:64150-106426 GCA_009741485.1 Malurus cyaneus samueli | reverse complement strand
GGCCAGCAGCATGTCCATCATCCTCAGAGCCATCAGAGATTGCTCTGCTTGGATGTGGGCTGGAAGCCTCCAGAAGCTTTTCACAGGAGCCATCTTTTTTTGGTCTGCCCCACTACAAAAACTGGGCCAAGCAAAGCCAACAAAACCCCCAAGACCACCTAAATTGGGAAAGCGCAAGCACATTACAGAAAAACTATTTATAACCATGAGGTAACCTTATGTAAATTAGTTCTGGACGCGTATATGATGATGTTATGCTGATATAGCAATATTAAGCAATACTTACTGTTTAAATAAAACACAACACTTGACAAATGTGGGTGAGTTAGGTGGAGAGAATCCACTCATCGCGCTGCAGATAAAAAACCTGCGAGACACCGTTATTGGGGTTTTATTTCTGCCTCATTTTTTAGGCCATCGGAAGAGTCCTCTCTGAGAAGGAGCAGCTAGAGAAAACATTGTGGATTGAACTGGACTGCCCCATTCACATCTCCTGCAAACTGGGGGGGGGGGAGGGTAGAGAAATGGGTAAAGTTAGCCAGGAAGGAGGGAGGGATGGGGGGAAGGTGTTTTAAGATTTGTTTGTTATGTTTCATTCATCCTGCTTCTGATGTTTTAATAAATTCATCACTATGCCAAGGTCAAGTCGTCTGCTTGTGATGGTATTGTCGGTGACGATCTTCCCTGTCCTTATCTCAACTCATGAGCTTTCCATTATATTTTTTCTCCCCTGTCCATTCTGAGAAGGGGTGATGAGCAGCTTTGGTGGCACCCAGAATCCAGCCAAGGTCAAGCCACCACACCTACTTGCATGAAATGCTTAGACAATCCACATCATGACAGCAGCATGTTATTTGAAGTTGTGTGTCCCAAAATGGCTTGCAAGGACGAGCATTCTTTGAGAGAGAAGGCAAGTTACTGCTACGCTGTCTGTAGTTGTATTTATGCGGAGGGGGGGGGGTGGGGGCTAGGGGGTTTTAGGGGCTGTTGTTACCCGCAACAAATATTTTATCCAACTCCACAAGCCTAGAAGGGGTGAACTAGCAAGTGTACAAAATCACCATCTGGATTAAAAAAAAAAAAAAAAAAAAAAGGAGAAATATAAGGCCATATCCAATTATTGTGAATTGTTCCTTCTTTAACAACACATATATTAAAAAAAAATCCATACAAATATCCACTTGGCTAGCAAGATTTGGGTCTTTAAACTTTGCAGATCTTCAAGGAACTGCTGATGGTAACTGCTATACACTTTAAATTCTGTGCAGGTCCACACTGCCAGAGGTACATGGTGCCAATGAACGCAGAACTAGAAGGACAGGAATTGTGACCCTCCTGTCTTGACTCATGAATAGGAGAAATGGAAAAAAGGGGGAAAAAAACAACATCAGCAACAAGCAAAAACCAGACCCAAACTAAGATTTATATTATTATTTTAAAAGTATTAAAATGAAAACTTCACCTTGATAGAGGTTTAAATGTTTATCTTGTTACATGCCTCGCTTTTTGTACCCTCACCCTCAGTTAATGCGGGCGTTGGTGCCTGCGAGGTTTGGGGGGGGGGCGAGGGGCAAGGAGCGTGCCCTGCTACTCTGTGAGGCCTGCCTTAATTTGCTCAGATTAGCACTAACGAACAAAAACTTTAGGCAAGGTCTAAACTGAGAGATCGTGCCGAGTATTCCCCGACAGATCGTCGCCGATCTTTACTGTTAGCACAGGCAACCCCCGGCTGAAGGGAGAACCGTGCGTCCGCGGCCAGGACTCCGGGGCCTGGCGCTCACCGACTGCTGCCCGATTTCAGTTGCCAGCTTCTTCTGAGACACTTCACAGACAGCCAGGATCCCAGCCGTTGCCAGGAGTGAGTGAGATGAGATGAGTGAGTGATGAGATAGTGAGATGATGAGTAGGTGAGATGAGATGAGATGGATGGATCGAGCCCTCCGGACAAGGAGCCACTCGCACCCCCTCTCGCCCCCCCCCACCACTCTAGTTTTTCTTGTTTTCAGTAGCGTATCTCAATACATACTGCAGAACTCGCAAGTAGAGCCCCTCTACTTCACTAGGGAGTGCTTCTGAACTCTCTGCATGGACGGAAGCAATCGGAAAACGACCTGACAGGAGCACACGCAAGCGATGGAGGAAACTGCCGACACGACTTGCTTCGCGCATGCGCGGGGGTGGTTGTTTTTCACAAAGCTGTTCTTAGAGTGAGCTGGCAGCATGCAGGCAGCTGCCTATTGTAAGGATATCGCCAGTGTCTGGGCGGCTGCGCCGTCTTCTCGTTTTGTGAAGAAGGTCGTGGGGGCCACGCTTCTTGTGGTGCGCAGCTGTTCTTTATGCAACAGGGGCGTTGTTCAGTGTAAAGTGAAGTCGCGTTTTTTAATGAGCCATTGACTTTTTTTTTTTTTTTTTTTTCCCCCTTACAGTCTATCTTTATACCTCCGTTAAAAAAAAAAAAAAAAACAACAAAACACCAAAAAAACAAAATCGCATGTCGGGAGGTGAAGAGTTTGACAATAAACTTTGACTGTCTCAGTAACAGTAATATCCCCGTCTATTCTAGCGGGGACACAGTCTCAGGAAGGATCAGTTTAGAAGTTACTGGGGAAATTAGAGTGAAAGCTCTTAAAATTCATGCAAGAGGACATGCAAAAGTACGTTGGACCGAATCTAGAAATGCTGGATCCAACACTGCCTATACACAAAATTACACCGAAGAAGTAGAGTATTTTAACCATAAGGACGTTCTAGTCGGGCATGCAAGAGGTAAGCTTTTCGCTTATTTGTTCATTACATGAAGATGGATTTCCAGAAAAATATGCATCTTTGCTTGGTTTGTCCCTTTTTAGTATGCGGTCTCAGAGCGTTCACTGTTTCTGAAGATGAGGAAATGCTGGTTACATTCTTAGGTTGCATTTTTTATAATTTGAACGTTTACTTAAAAGCATGTTGAGGGGCATTTTCAGAGTACCTGAAAGCAGGAGTTTTTTTAAAATACCTGCCTTTTAACAGTCTTCTCGGAAGAAGTTGCATTGTTTTTAATATGAGTTTTTTAATGTACAATGCCTTTTCTTTTTTTTTTTTCTTAGCGATATTAGTCTAGTTTGTTTCTCTACGTGGAAAATAGCTATTAAATCAAAACGAGATATGTAGTAAATTACGTTCTTGGTAGCATCCTGTCGAATCATAAGTGTAATTAAAATGTAACATTAGACTTTTTGACGCATAATAGATACAGGTCTGACTTGAAGAATTATTTTTAAGGTTGATTCATTGTTGGCAGATAAAAGATTTCCCGAGGATTACTTTGATGTGCTAACACCACCGCACCCATAATTTTCCATTTCTTCCTTTGTTCTAAACCAGCATACTTGTAAATTACTTTAATTTCTTTTATTTAACTCCTCTATGGGGTACCCAGATGTAAAAATCTGTCTGAACGGCCAAATAAGAGGTCATGGCTGTATGACTGGAGCATTGCTTCTGAGTTGAGGAGTTCTGGAACCTGCATGCAATAAAAACCTGGTCTGCTACGCCCCTATAGAAAGGGAAAGTGCCCTCCAAATTCCCTTCTTTTGGGTATGGAAATGGACTATTATGTTGTGAGTGGGATTGTGGATCTTAAATTTGCTAGTCTATTGTTTGGATAGTTACATTGTGAAAGCACAAGGGACTCTAAGCTTGTTATTTCTGAAGTTTCCACCCTTTGTTAGAAGCGGTTCAATCCTGTTTGGGACCAGTCCTGGGAAGAAGGGAGGGAGTATTCCTTCTCTCCGCAGATTGGTTGCACGTCAGGTGGTGGTGATGACTCGATTCCTAGAACAAGAAAATGTTAAAACTGAGTACATATTTTGGTTGGGTGTTTTGGTGTGTTGTTTTGGTTTTGTTTGGGGTGGGGGGGTTGGTTGCTTTGTGTGTGTGTGTGTGTGTGTGTGTGTGTTTGTTTTGTTTTTTAATTTGAAGCATATTTACTGCAGCGATCCTCTGCAAATAGCAGTTGCTATTGATTTTAATTATGTTACCGTGATGCAAGCAAGCTCGGGTCACTCACGAGGTGTCTTTCTAGCTCAAATGTTCTTTATACTGCTGCCTTAGAAATAATTCTCTCATGCGAAAAAATCATTCACCTCTGGCTTGCAGTTGACAGAAACATGCAAACATGCATCGGTCAGTCATAGCAGGACGTATCTTTATGAGTAAGAAGGCGATCCTATGCTTCTGTCAGCTTAAGCAGCAGCAATGACTTTGTATTTGGCCTATAGATCCAAATGCTGACCTTGATAGTAGGTGCTTGGTTTTGACTGGAAAGGGAACAAAAGGTGGCAGGGAAGGTACCGATCTGACACGTTCTGACACCAGAAGCAAGACTGGTGCTGCATGTGCAGCACGTACAGTCTTAAGCAGCTGTCCCGGGACACCACTGTCCTTCCCTTGGCTGCAGCGGCGGGACTGCGAACACTCGCTGCACAGAGTGGAGTTTAACTCTACACCTTGTACCCTACCATATTCTGGAAGACCATTCCCTGTCCCTGCCTTGTCATTGGCCTGCTGGGGTTCGTTAGCCTGTTGCTAAGGTGATGCCAGCCGCTGATTGTAGGGGGCTGGGACGTGGGGGGGAAGTTCCTTTGCCCGCTCTCTAGTGTGTGCTGGCGGGCGGAGAGAAGTGGTTTCAGAGGGCACACTGCTTTTCTTGGGAATGCCCATCTCTGGGGACAGACAGACGTGTCTAAGCTCCTGCCATGCACATTCATTGAGCCAGCAAGGAGTTGTGAGCAGGGGCAGTCATTGGGATACACGGCCCTGCAGCCTCTTGCATCGTTCACTCGGTTATCTTTCCTGTCCCACGCCCCTGGCCAGCACTATCTGTAATCGCCTTTCATTAATGGTCAGCACGTGCTCCTGAGAGAAGTGCAGGATTGCAGTGTCTGCACGGGGCGAGCCAGCAGCATGGCCCTGTGGTATGAGGAGAGCGGATGGTGAGGCGTGGGTGATGCCCCTCCCTCTCTCCTTACCTCTGTGGTAGTCAGGCCAGACTGTGAGCAGAGTTGCTGAGCAATTGTAGTGGGGTGTAATGTATATTGTATGTATATGAGTGGTTGGCGGGGGATGTGCCTGTGCCTGTTTAGGCCAGTTCTCTCCTGCTCCAGCCTAGTCTGTGATTGACAGCTCGGTACTTGCTTACCACAATTCTGCTGCTGCTCAGGCTCAATGGGACTGCTGATCTGACAGGAAGTGAAGAAGGGATGAAAAAACCTATGTGCAAGGAAAACATTATTATTTTTAATTTAAAACAAACAAACAAAGCCCTCCAAGTGTTTTTTAACAACAACAACAAAAAAGCAGTATACACATTGCTTTCCTCTTTCAGTGTATTGAAGATTGTCATTTCATGATATTATGCACTGCAGATGCATTTGTGTAAATAGTGTTCTGGTGTTTTTATATTTTTGCATAGTTTTGTTTCAGCATTTCTGGTGCACTAAAGAAATTGGAGCATCGGCACTTTTGTAGAGCAGTGGGAACTAAAAAAAAATCTTAAAATGTAGCAGTGTTCCTTCATGATGCTTCAGACTATTAACAACAGGAAAGGGTCTTTTGTGTAGTCCCACTATATATGCCTTTATTGTGCCAACTCTTTTGTATGTGAGATGCTCAACTGTTTTATCTAAATAACTTTCTATTCTGTTGGAATCAGTGGGGTTTTTCTCTGGTTTCATGGTAATTATATTGGAACAAACCACAAATTTATTGGAGCGTTTAAAGCAATACAAGGAATCATGACTATAAAACAAGGTCAGCTTTCTTGCTGAAATTAGGAAATGTTTGGGTCTTTGCTATCCAATCAAAATCGAGCTAAACTTTGAATTTTTGATACATTAGCTCTTAACATTAATTGGACAGCTTGCCACTTCTCATGCCCCTGAATTTGTTTGGTACTTTATAGGTGGTGCTTGTGCACTTTTTAAAAAAAATCAATTTTTGGACACTTGCTAGGCAGGAGATAGGAGGAAGCTGAATTACGAAATTGAATTGATTAATGTAGCAGATGATACTAAGAGCACTTAATACTATTAGAGAGCTCTATTTCATTTTAAGCTTTAACTAGAAGTCGTATCGGAAAACAGTTTCCATTATAGATCTTTCAGGCAGACCTTGAAATGGCAGCAGTTACAACTCTGTCAGTACTCGGAATCAAGATCATAAATTAAAACAAGTTAACTTCTGCTTTTATGTCAGGCAAGTCTTGGACTCTCACCTAATCCTAAAAATTCTGCAGCTATACATCTAGCAGTTAATACAAATGGACTGGAGAGCCTTGTTTCTGGGACACTGTATTCTTAGTAAAGAATGTATAAATCCCTCTCATTCTGGAAAAGAAACCTATATATTATGCTGTGTAAAATGTTCACAGGTGGAATAGCATGTTGGGTTTTTCCCTCCTAGATGATGACAATTCTGAAGAAGGCCTTTACACCATTCATTCAGGAAGGCATGAATATGCATTCAGCTTTGAGCTTCCACAGATGTAAGTACTTACATGCAGTACACAGCTTGTTTGAGAGAAGGCTAAGAGACATACCTGCTTAAGAAAAATTCTTGTGGGGGAGGGAAACCTTTTCAATGGTAGTAGGAGTTGCGCTTAGACATGCGATAGAGGACATAATCTCGTTAAACTGAAGAGGTTGCTTGTAAACCGATTAAGAGTTGTTCACAAAACAGGAGCTCGTTGTTGCCCAGTTGGTTATTCTTTCTTTTGACTGAGGTATGTTGGCTCCTTATGTCTTGTAGGATTGGACCCCTTCACAGAAGAAGGGAGGGGAACTTGTGTCATTTGAGTCCTGCAGAGGGGCTGAGGTAACTTCTAAATGAAACAAGATTTTACTGGAGCCATGCAGGCCATGAGAACCTAGTGATAACAGGTTAACTGTTCAGGATCAGTCTGAGACAGATGTAGCAGGCTTAACCTCATTTGAACTAAATAAGAGTTTGTTTGGGGTTTTTTTCTACTTCAAATAGGATGTATGTACTCAGGCTGACCTTTAGACAAAAAAGCCAGGATGGAAAAAAGCAAATGGATGGGTAGATGAAGTGAGAAGCATTCCCATACTTAATCCCGCTTGTCTCAGAAAACAAAGGTGAAGCAAGAGTGATAGGAGAAGTCTTAAGATAAATTGCCACACACATACATGCACACAGAGTTTGAGGTATCTAATGTATACATTGTGAAGGGAAGTTTTATACATATAGGAGTTACCAACATGGAAATTGGCTCAAACACAAGTTGCAGGAAAATTAAATATGAAGGAACAGAGAGAGTCTGGAAATAGATAAAAGAAAGGAGGCAGGAGGAGTCTTTTACTGTAAAAGCCAAGTGCCGAAGTCATCAAGGTTAAAAAAAAGTTGGCAGAATATTAGACTGATACCTAATATTAAAGCCAATAAAACATCTGCTTATTAGAGGGACTGGCTTTAACAGAACCCGCAAATGATAAATGCTTTTGCAGATCAGTTTCTGCAAATAGCACAGGGCTTTACAGTAGATATTATTAGAATGCTGAAGAAGACCCATATATATATGGAAACCTTTTAGAAGTCAATTTAGGGTTCAGGTGAAAACCTCTTCTATAAGAAGTGATAAGGGGGATACTGATATTCCCTAGAGTTGGAAGAAATGTTCAAATACGACCACTAAAATAGCACAAGAATTGATTAAAACACTAAAGGTCTTTTCAAGTGACTTGAAGGAATAACTATGAAGCCATCTTTGAGAATACGGGAAAAAATGAAGGCTGGTAGTAAAAGGCCTGAAGAACACTAGTTTGACACTGTCTCCTTAGCATATCTTTCTATTTTGTATCCATAGACTATTTCTAAAGTGTATTTAAAACAAAACCAATGTGGTGGGTTGACCTTGGCTGCCTGACAGCCCTCCATGCAGTTGCTCTCTCATTCTTCCTCATCAACAGGCCAGGGAGAGAAAATAAGATGGACAAGCTTATGGGTCAAGATAAGGACAGTTTTAATCAGAAAAAACAAAAGCTGTATGCAGAAGCAAAGCAAAAATAAGAATTAATTCACCAGTTCCCATCAGCAGGCAAATGTCCAGCCACTTCCTGAAAAGCAGTGCCTCAGTATGTATAGTGGTTGCTTGAGAAGACAAACGCTATAGCCACGAATGTCTCTGTCAGCCCTGCCTGTCTGGTCCTCATGTGTGTGTGTGTGTGTGTGTTAAAATGATCTCATCTGGGTAAAGGAAAATTAGATGATGCTCAAAAGCTCTCTCTTCAGAATTCTGCATTGAAATAATATTTAACTACTGTACTTAAAGCAAAACAAACTACAAAAGCATTTAGTTGTAGCTAAACCACTGAGATACCAGCCAAGTAAACAGTGCACAATTATTTACACAATACAATGTCCAAAATAATAATTGGATGGTACTAATGCTAATTGTTCTTGGTGGTCTTAATTTGACCTTAAAAGGGCATGCTTTATTCTACACTTGAAAATGGCCTCTAAAGGAAATGTGTATTCTTCTGGCACTTTCTTGCACAGTTCTTTAACTGATTCTTAAAACTTATACAAAACTACTGTTGAATGAATTGGAGATGATGTATTTTCCCAACTTAAACATTATGTTTTTCTGAGATATGGAAATGTTGCAAATAAGTTATGCTTATCACGACACTTTAAAATTACAGTTCTACATACTAATTCTGATTCTGATCAATTGCATTGTTATTGGAATGAGAGAAAAGCTTTACTCAACTTTGACCTTTGTCCTGCACAGACCACTTGCTACCTCATTTGAAGGCAGACATGGCAGTGTGCGCTATTGGGTGAAAGCTGAATTGCATAGGCCTTGGCTTCTACCAGTAAAATTAAAGAAGGAATTTACAGTCTTTGAACATATAGATGTCAACACTCCTTCGTTACTGGTAAGAACTGACAGAACTACTCATTCCTTTTCTGGCGTAAAAATAATGAAGTATAATAACTGAAACAATGTCTGCATGTAACTTTGCCTAATATTTATTTGCTAGTTTAAGTACAGCTCTTCTTTTAAGTATTATATCAGTTTAACAATGCTTTAACTGCTGGTATTTTGAAGGCTAAGTTATCCTGTACTTGGAGTTGCTTGATTTTTACAAGATGTGAAATGCATTTGTCAGTCTAAACTGATACTACTAAATTGTAGACTCTGATTAAGGAAGAAAATTTGGTGAACTGATCTTTTTCAATTATAATTAAAGAATAATCTATGAAGGAACAATGCAACGCTTAATATTTTAGTGAGGGACTGCTAACTTAAAAATGCAAAGTAAAAAATTTCTGCAGTGCATAATTGATAATTTCCATATGGATAGTTTTCTACGGATGGGGAGAAATTAGCGCAATTCTGTATAATCCTTTTCTGAAATATCATCTTATTAAAATAACTTAAATATCACAACTGCTTTCAGTGAGGATTTTATTTCAGTCTGGCCTAAAAATCCTTTATTTTATCCCCTTCTCAAATTTTAATCTAGCGGGGGAAAAAATTAGAAGTCCATTGAAACAGGTTTCTTGTGTGTATGGGTGAAAAATGAGCTTGCAAAGGGACCTTGCACAAACTCCATGAAAATCAAAGGTCTCTCATTAGACTTTAATGGGCTTTGGATCAAGCCCTAAATCCTGGTGTTGTGTAAAATAAGTCTTTTTAACATAGATGAAACAAGATTATTCACAAACTGAGGAAATAGCAGGGGTAAAGATTACAGTAGTTTAGCTTAGTTATTTTGCTTTGGAAATGCAGCTTAATGGAAAGTGTGAAGATGTTCTAATTTGCTGTTAGTTAAATGAAAAGCTCTGCAGCATTATGTTGGGATGTGTAGGCTATGAAGCATTTTAAGCTATACAGTATTTTCTTTTAGTATTGTTTTAATTGTGGCTGTAGTATGGAGGAGCGTGGAAAAAGCAATACAAATACACTGCTGGAATTAGGACAAACATTGTATCTGTCTAATGCTGTTTAAACTGCTTGAGACTTTTCCTATGAAGGCAGCTTTGTTTATCAAAATATGTAAAAATAAGCAAGTTATGAAAATTATTATTTTCCTGTGTTGGTTTAAATACCTGAAGAGATTCATGGAGCTCCTAATTTGATGGGCAATACTTTCCTTTTTCTTGCAGTCACCCCAAGCAGGCACAAAAGAAAAGACTCTATGTTGTTGGCTTTGTACCTCAGGCCCAATATCTTTAAGTGCCAAAATTGAAAGAAAGGGCTACACCCCAGGTATGTGATCCTATAATGAATTCTATGTGGTTTTCCTTTTTAAAGCTAGAGTCTGTACTACTGTTTTTATATAAGTGAAACATTAAGGATATTTGTACCACATCAGTCTGCATTTAGCAATCTTCTCAGTATGCTCTGTTAACTGAGACAGCGCTACTTGTATCTCTAGATGGTTCGATGACCTCATCTGTTCAGACTGGTATGTTTTGGGTGTTAGACTGGTATTTTTTTGGGTGTGTTGTTTTCTTTTTCCTTTTAGAACAGCTCATGGGGCTCTTGTTTCTATTAGCATCAGTGGATGGTTTTTTTCAGGTAGAGCAGTGATAGCAGCATCGTTGTAACAGTATAAAGAATGTGAAATTTTGCTTAAGCTGCCTTGTAAATATAAAGAGAAATTGAAATTCTGGTGTGATTTGTTGGGGTTTTTTTTGTGGGTTTTTTTTTCCTTTTTGTTTCAGGTGAATCAATTCAGATCTTTGCTGAGATTGAGAATTGCTCTTCCCGTATGGTGGTGCCAAAGGCAACCATTTACCAAACACAGGCATTCTATGCCAAAGGGAAAATGAAGGAAGTCAGACAGCTTGTTGCCAACCTCCGTGGGGAATCCTTGTCATCTGGCAAAACAGAAACCTGGAATGGCAAACAGTTGAAAATTCCACCTGTTTCCCCTTCAATCCTTGACTGTAGTATAATCCGTGTGGAGTATTCACTGATGGTATGTTGGGCAGTCTGTTTCACTTGCGAGAGTGAGTAGCTTCCAACATGCCATACAAATTTCTAGCACAGCATTTTGTGATCATTAGTTATGAGAGAAATACAGGGTCTGGTATTAGTTTCATGACAGGAGGTCTGGTAAGTAAATTTAGTTTAAATCATGCAAGTTCTTAAAGCAGCTGTGTGTCAACTAAGAAAGTATTTGATGAATAGACTGCATTTCCATGTGAGGGCTCATGTTAAGACTCTTCTTAACTTGAAGAGCTCATGTCTCCATAGGGGCATGGGCCCTAAAAGGGACTATTAGAAACAAGCTCCTCATGAAAACTTTTATGGAAAGGTAACTTAGACTAATACTTATGAAATGCTGATAACCTCCCACATTTTAATCAAATACTTGTTTCATTTTCCTTCAGGTATATGTTGATATTCCAGGAGCTGTGGATTTATTCCTTAACTTACCACTGGTCATTGGTACCATTCCTCTACATCCATTTGGTAGCAGAACATCAAGCGTAAGCAGCCAGGGTAGCATGAACATGAATTGGCCTGGTCTGACACTGCCTGAAAGACTAGAAGGTAACTCGATAATACAAATCCCAATAAATTTGCTAGTCTCTTTTGATTTTTGTCTGCTTTATTCATTGCAGTCTTGTAAACAGAGTCAAATTACATTCTTTTATAATAAAGCCCACAGGAAATCTGTTGTGGGTGTTTTCTTGTCACCTGCTTGTTCTATGTAGAGCAAGAGAGTTTTTTCCCTCCCTGCCTTTCTGTCTCTAGGGCAGGCAGTGAAATCTAGCTTCTTTAGACAGTGGCAGAAATAAAAGCACAGGGTACCGTTGTATCTGTGTGCAACTTCGTTGCTTCCACTTCCGGTATCCTATTTGCATCCTTGGCTATAAGGCATTGCAAGCCATAATAGCGGTTTCTGGGCTTTCTCACCAGCCTTAGTAGCCAAGGCTTTGTGAAAAGGTAATATTCTTTTCTATGGGAGATCTCTTATGGCCAAAGAAAGAATTATGTATTTTCTTCCCTCTCTTTTTGCATATCTAATATCTTGCTGTTTTTAAGTACAAATCCCAGACCCGGAGGCTTCTGGAGTACAGAAGACTGCAATGTTCTGACATTTCTACCTGTACAGAGATTAAATTATCTTTGGTGTGATTTAAATTTCAAGGAGATAATTAAGCCACAATAAACAGTGGTCAGTCTGTCTTTGAACATAAGCTTAATATTAGAATAAAACAAAATAGTCTCCCTTTTTTGTTTAACAATTTTTAAGTCATTGTTTATCTGCTGGTGAATCTTTCGGTGGCTGAAGTTTAATATTTATCATGTTGTATATTTTGTCATGCATAAGAGCTTCTTGTTTGAACTGTATGTACCTTTTCCCTCCAGCACCTCCTTGCTATGCAGAAGTGGTCACAGAGGAAAACAGACAGTCTGGCCTTGCACCTGTAGCTGCTTTTGATGATTTTCAGAGAGCACTGCAAGGACCATTATTTGCATATATCCAGGAGTTTCGTTTTCTGCCTCCTCCCCTATATTCAGAAGTATGTATAGCTGTCAGACTATGATGATTTATATATTGTTTGTGACTGATTTTTTATTTTTTTTTGTCTGATGGAATAAGTTTAGAAAGCTGTTCCTCCTTCCTAAATTTGGGAGAAACCATTAAAATTATGAACATGGAATAAGTTGGTTTTGAGGAGGATATTTGTTTTTTTGCAAGTTGCAGATGAATTGCATCAAGAGTTTTCCATGCCTGTTTTACAGCAAGGGTTGCCCTTTTTTATAATTTTGTTTTTATTTTTTATATGAACTCTGCAACCTTACATTTAAAAGGTGCTCCGTGAGGTGCTTTGGCTTCTCCATCATGCTATTTCCTGGAGCTGCCAACCTGGGAGGTAATTTTTCTTGGCAGCACTCTTCCCTAGTCTTTCTGGAAATTTTCAAAGTGTTGAGTGTTGTTTGCCATTTTAGAAACATACTTTTAAAAAATTTGTGTATTTAAAAGCAAGGTTTCAACTTTTTCACCTCTGCTGCTTCCTAACATTATATAGCAGCCACTAATCTGTTTTGCCTGGATGTGTATTTAAGTTCTGTGGATGTAAGCCTTTCAGAAATTTCATGTAGAATAGTGCTGTATTGGTATTAATTTATTACTTAAGGTTTTTCTGAAGTACGCAGTTCTTCAACACTTTTGGCCTTCACAGAGCTAAAAATGCAGCGACTGAATAGCCATGAATGAGATGCTGTCGTGGTTTGGACTGTGCTGAAAGCCAAAAAGCACTGCACCCATGACGTTCTCTCCCTTCCCCCCACTGGAGGGGAAGAAGGGAGAGCAAAAGCCCAATTAACACGAAAATTTATGGCTTTCAGATAACATAACATAATTGAGAGAAAGATACGTATGTGCTCCAGAGAATGGTCAGACAGGCTGAATAACTTAAGTTGCAAAATAGATTTATTACTAAAAACTACTAAGAATACTACCGCACTGGGGAGGGGAACAAAGATAGGGAAAAATTTACAAGGAGAAGAAAAAATAAAAATGGACATTTTAAGACACCTGTTATCCTTTCCGGGGACCGGTCTCTTTCTCAGGTTGTCCCTCTCCACCCCTCCATGTCTTCCCACACACACAGGGGACAGGAATGAAAGTCTAACATAGATCAAACGACTCATTACAGTTGTTGTCCAGCATCATAGGAGAAGCGTTCTTACAGCTCCAAGCTGTGGAAGGTCTTTTCCCAAGAAACAGTCAGTGTATAACTGCTGGTGGCGAGGGAGTCTTTTCTTTACCTCGTAGGAGAAAGGAAAGAATGTTCTCCAAGCCAAACTGCGTTGTTTCGGCGGCGTAAGACCACTATCACATTCTCCTGGCAGAACACAGTTCATTATGCATCAACTCGTTTCAAACTTGTGGGGGGGGCCAAGTCTCTTCCTCTTTTTTGGCTACTGATCAGTTCAGTCTAGTCCTCAAAGGCCAGGTTTTTTTTTTTCCCTCAGAGCAAGGTCGCTCTCCTTTTCTATACAGGTCTCTCATTGATGAAATAATCCTTTCGAGAACAACTTATTTTCTCCATGCTCGAGAACCACAGCAACAGCACAGCAACCCATCCCATCTTCTCCTTACTGTGATCTTGGGTCTCCATTTTTCTTCTTACATCTCCTCACCCTCCTGCTCTGTTTTTCCCCAGTGCATGATACTAAAACTAAATACTAACAACTTAAAACTACATGGCGGCCGCCCCTATCTTGTTTTGAATTCTTCTTAAGTACAAGACCATATGTCATCACAGAGGTGTAACTAGCCTGTGCAATTGGCCCAGGCCTGATGGACAGCCTGTTCATCAACCTCAGAGCCACAATGGATTGGCTCTAAAACACAGGGGGTGGGGCTCCTTTTGCTGGAGAAGAAGGAGAAAGCTTCTAGAACTTCCTCACAGGAGCCATCTTTATGGTTTCTTGGTCCCATCCCCCACCACCAAAAATCGGACCAAGTAAAACCATGACAGATGCAAATTTCAAAGCTTTTCATGTTGGATTTTTTTTTTTCTTTTTCAAGAAAAAGAAATTATATAGGACGAATGAAAAGAGGTGTCCTCTGGCCAAATTTTGTCTGAATTGATCCACTTTAGGAAAATAGCATTATGTAGCACAACTTCCCCCTCCAGGCTTGAAACAAAAAAAAAGCTATATCAAGTTAACTGATTCAATGTTGTCTAAAAGATGCAATGCACGCTTAAACTATTCTTGCCATCTAGTTTTTATGACCTAAGTTAGCAGGCTTGTACCCTTTATTTTTCCTGCAGAGAGGAAGAAGAGGTAAGGTTTAGAACACAAGAACTTTTTGAAGCATCCCATAGGATATTTGAGGATTAACTAATTTAAAAGTAGAATGACTTTTTTTATTGATGAATTTTGCCATTTCAAGTAAAACTTCCTCGCTTCTCTCAAATATTTCTTAAATTATGTTTCCAGTGATATGTGTCAAGTCATCTTTTTTGTATGTAGCAGATAATTCAAAAGACTTCTGTGTGAGTAAAGGAGTTTTTTTTTATAGCAGTTATTCATGCTTATCCTGAAATTACCATCAACCTGTAGTTTAAAGTCTTCCACTGGATCTAATATTTCTATTACTGTTTATCCAAAGATTTGTTTAACTAGAATTTTTTCAATTATTTCAATAACCCTTGGGCTGTACATGCCACATATAATAATTGTCTTAAACTTTTGATTTTTATTCATAGCAATTGATGCTAAAATGCACTGGGTTGTTGTGGGGTTTTGTTTTGTTTTTGTTTTGTTTTGTTTTCTGGGTTTATTTGGTTGATTGATTGGTTGTTTTTTGTTGTTTTGGTTCTTTTTCTTTTGGTTAGATTGATCCAAACCCAGATCAGCCCACAGATGAGATACCGTCTTGCCCCTCTCGTTGAATGAATCCATAAAATGCTGACTTGACTTGGGTTTTGAATCACATCTCCTGTGTTGAAGATCAAGGTGTCATAGTGGAGGCTTGCTTTTAAAGGAAATGGTATCGCTCTTGCCTGCACGGTGAATAAATGAAAAGAACCTGTGATCATGCTTTGACACCTACAACACATCATAGGACCGCTCCGGATGCTTGAAAACCTCCACCCCCCTCCATTAAATAGTGGCACATACTAGGAGCAGCCTTATTAGCATGCAGTCAAGTGTTACAACATGGTTTGAGTGTTTTGAAAGAGAGGAATGGCTGCTTTTTATGATTCTATGAAAATTTGCACATGCTTATTACTTATACAGTTAAGCGTCACTACAACTTATTCTCATTTGTGATGGACTGTTGTTACACCTCCCCCCCACTGTTTGTGATCTGCACAAGGAACAAAAGACAGCTTTGACCAAAAAGAAAAAGAAGAGATGAAGGCTGAGAAATGCACATGCTCAGAATTGTCCTAGTAGGCTGATCCTGTATCACCTCTTCAGCTTGGATCCTATTGTGGATTTATTTACAAACATTACATGCCTTCAAAGTCAATCCTTGCTGTATATTTTGCAGCCAACTGTAGTAGACAGGCAACATATAGCCGGGAGTGGGGGAAGCAATAACAGAAGGAAACTAATAAGAGACGTGATCAAGATTGTATACCTTCTTGATTTCTTGAAAGAATTTGTTGCCTTTCTCCTTTTATTGCAAAGCAATGTTTTGTTACAGACTGCCTAAAGATCACTTAATCTCAGGTGAATTCATCACTTGCCAAACTGTTAGAATGCTATTTGTGTTATGTTGCACTGTTATTTATATTTGTGTTTTGGTTTTGTTCTTTGAGGGGGATTTTGAACAGGGACATGCGCAAAACTCACAAAGTGAAAGCAGAAACAGCAGACACTAGCAAAGTGTGAAAAGGGGATAATCATATGCTGTCCAGGGTTCATGGGCAGAGATATCTTAACTGTTAGGGATGGGAAGGAGAAGGTTTGTTGGTTGGTTTGTGTTTGTTTTTATTTAAATAATATGTAGTTACCTAATCATCAAAAATTATATATGAGTCTCCAGTAGAAAGTGTATTTCAGATTGCAAGAAAAATTTGAACTATGGCAACTAAGTAGCAGCTCAGTTTGCCCATTTGGTATTATCTTCAGGGTTTATGATACTCTGTCATAGAATCATGGAATACCATATTGGAAGGGACCTCAAGGATTATCTGGTCCAACCTTTCTTGGCAAAAGCATGGTCTAGACAAGTTGACCTAGTACACCTAAAAAGTGTCCAATGTTGGGGAATCCGCCACTTCCCTGGGGAGATTATTCCAATGGCTGATTGTTCTCATTGTGGAAAAATTGTTCTTTTTCGTCCAATTGGAATCTCCTGAGGAGTAACTTGTACCTATTACCCGTTGTCTTTTCCATGTGACTCCTTGTAAAAAGGAAGTTTCCATCTTCTTTGTAGCCACCCTTTAAATACTAGAACATGGTGATAAGGTCTTCCCTCAGCCTTCTTTTCTCAAGGCTGAACAAACCCAGTTCTCTCAGCCTTTCTTCACATGGCAGCTTCCCAGTCCTTGAATCATCTTTGTGGCCCTTCTCTGGACCCTTTCCAGCCTGCCCATATCTTTTTTTTTTTGTATATCAGGGACCAAAAGTGAACACAGTATTCCAAGTGTGGCCTGACAAGGCACAGAGTAGAGTGGGAAAATGACTTCTTTATCTCTGCTGGTGGTGCCCTAGTTGATGCAACCCAGCATCCTGTTGGCTCTCTGCCACAGCAGCTCACTGTTCACTCATATTCAGCTTGTTGTCCACCAGGATCCTTAGGGCCCTTTCCACAGAACATCTCCCCAGAGGGGTAGATTCCAGCCTATGCTGCATTTCTGGATTATGTTTTCCAAGGTGCAAGATGTTTGTGTTTGATGAACTTCATAAGGTTCTTGTTAGCCCACTCTTCCAGCTTATCTAGGTCTTCCTGCAAGGTGGATCTTTCTTCCAAAGTGTCTGCTTCCCCACTCAGCTTGGTATCATCAGCACATTTCATCAGGGTACACTTGATTCCATCATCCAGATTACTTATGAAGATATTAAACAGCATTGGGCCCAATACTGAGCCCTGGGGGACCCCACTTGTGACAGATTTCCAGTTTGAAAAGGAGCTATTTACCACCACCTTCTAGGTGTGGCCTGTCAGCCAGTTCCCCACCCACCGCACAGACCACTTGTCTAGACCATAACAGATTAGTCTCTGTTGGAGGAGGCTGTGGGAAATACATTGAAAGCCTTGGAGAAATCCATGCAGACAATGTCTGCTGCTTACCTCACATAACCAAGCCAGTTACTTAAGTCATAGAAGGTGATCAGGTTTTTCAAGCATAATTTGCCCTTGGTGCATCCATGCTGGCTTTTCCCAATCTCATGCTTCATCTGACTTCTGGGAGCCCTGAGGAAGATTTGTTCAATAACGTTCCCAGGGACTGAATAAGACCGATGGACCTATAATCTCTGGGATCCTCTTTTAATCCTTTCTTGTAGATTGAGGTGATATTAGCCTTCTTCCAATCTCCTGGGCAGTCCCCCAATCTCCATGACTTCTCAAAGATTATGGAGAGCGGCCTTGCAATGATGTCAGCCAACTCGCTTAACACCCTCAGGTGGACAGTGTTAGGGTCCATCGATTTGTTGGGATCAAGCTCCTGTAACAGTTCACATACCAACTCTTTCTTCATTGATAGTAGGTCTGTGTTTGCATCAACCTGAAGTTTTTGTTCCCAAGGCCTGGCGCCCAACAGTGCTGGGTGAAGAAGACAGAGGAGAAGAAAGTGTTGAGAACCTCTAGCCTTTTCAGCATTGTTGGTGACTGATCCAGCTCTCCTGTTTAACATCAGGCCCATATTTTCCTTCTGTTTCTTACTGTTTACACACACAAAGAACCCTTTCTTGGGATTTTTGACATTTCTGAACAATTTTGATTTGAGCTGAACTTTTGCTTTTCTAACTGCTTTTTTGCATGCCCTGGCAGTGCCTTTGTAGTATTCAATAGGTATTTGTCTGCTTTTCTATCTCTGGTATGCTTCTCTTGGTTTTGAGCAGACTCAGAGGCTTGCAGTTAAGCCGGGGGGGGGGGGGGTTGCTCTGCCTATTCTATTTATTTTACCTTTAAAGGCAATGAATTGCTTTTGTGCTTCCAGGAAAGCATTCTTGGAAAAACTCCCAGCCCTCACTAGCACCTTTATCCGCCGTGGAAGCTTCCCATGGAATCCCTCCCAATGGAGCTCTGAGCGAGCTGAAGTTTGCTCTTCTAAAATCTAAAACCTTTGCCTTAATACTAACCTTTAGCGTGCTCGGCTGTCTCTCTAATTCCACAATATTGTGATCACTGCAGCCAAGGTTATCACTAACAGATATTACAAAGCGGGTTTTCTTGGTTTGTGAGTAGCAAGTCCGGCAGTGCCTCATTTCTGCTTGGCACATCTGACGTTTCTATGAGGAAGCGGTCCTCTACGTATTCCAGGAACTTGATGGCTGATATGTGAGCTGCTGTATTGTTCTTCCAACAAATGTCTGGGTAGTTGAAGTCATCCATGAGAATCGAGTTCTGTTGACCTTGAAGCTTGTTTAAGTGACCCAAATATCGCTCCATTGGCCTTATCGTCTTGGTTTGGAGGTTGGTAGACTAAAATTATTATAAAACTGAGCCAAAGTATCAATTTTACCAGCCATACTCAAATTAGTTTGCTGAGAATTGCTCTGATCGCTCCTGGGCTAGTCCTGAGAGCTTTAAAACAAACAATTTATAACAAAAAATTTCCATTTTAGGGCCAGGTCTTGATGCCTTAGGATTTTCTGTTTCTATATTTTCATGCATCTGTATTCTTGTATTTCTCTAGTACAGCACTAAAACTACCATTCTCCCATCTTTAGACAAAACAATCCCTCTCTGAGCCTGAATCCAAGGACACCTCGCTGCCTCAGAGCCCCAAAATATGTAAACAACAGCGAGTTGGAGGGGGGAACAAATTTGTGGCGGTTGACATCATGACCAGAAGATCATTGGAGAATTAAGGCCCAATATATTAAAATGGCAGAACTTATAAAAGGTGAAGATCTCGCGACTCAGTGTCCATTTTGACTGTAGCCTCAGGAGGAGGCTTTTGTCTGCCCTAATGTACCAGTAGGCCTGTTAGGCCTGTATTAAAGTTGTCTATTCTCATTCTCTTAAGTTTGTCTGGCCTCTGTTTCAGATTAGCCTGATTGATAAGGCATCAGTCTCTTCAACATCTTTGTAAACTACTTGAATGCAGTACTCGAAGGTATACTAAGTTTGCTGACAATACTAAAATGGGAAGAGCTGTTGACTCCCTCAAGGGCAGAGAGGCCCTGCAGAGAGACCTTGACAAATGAGAGGGCTGGGCAATCACCAACCGTATGAAGTTTGACAAAGGCAAGTGGCAGATTCTGCACCTGGGATGGGCCACCCCTGGATGTACGGACAGACTGAGGAACAAGAGGCTGGAGATCAGCTCTGCAGAAAGGCAACTGAGGGTCCTGGTCAATGCCAAGTTGAATATGAGTCAGCAGTGCCCTGGCAACCAGGAGGGCCAACTGTGTCCTAGGGTGCATCAGGCACAGCATCACCAGCCAGTCAAGGGAGGGGGTTGTCCCGCTCTGCTCCGCACTGGTGTGGCCTTACCTAGAGTCCTGGGGGCAGTTTTGGGTGTCACAATATAATAAAGATATAAAGCTATTAGAGAGCATCCAAAAGAGGGCTGCAAAGATCGTGAAGGGTCTAGAGGGGAAGCTGTATGAGGAGTGCCTGAGGTCACTTTGTTTGCTCAGCCTGGAGGAGACCAAAGGGAGACCGCATCGCAGTTTACAGCTTCCCTCGTGAGGGCAAGGGACGGATCTCTTCTCTCTGGTGACCAGTGACAGGACCCAAGGGAAGGGCCTGAAGTTGTGTCAGGGGAGGTTTAGGTTGGCTATTAGGAAAAAGTTCTTCACCCAGAGGGTGGTTGGGCACTGGAACGGGCTCCCCAGGGAAGTGGTCACAGCACCAAGTCTAGCAGATCTCAAGAAATGTTTGGACGATGCTCTCAGGCACAGGGTGTGATTCTTGGGACTGTCCTGTGCAGGGCCAGGAGTTGGACTTTGATGATCCTTGTGGGTCCCTTCCAACTTACGATATTCTATGATTCTATGAAACAAACAAAAAAATCCAACAACTTTAATCATACATTCATCTAGAATGCGAGAAATTATATAGAAAAAGCACTGACTCCTTGAACATATTCTAAAGAAGATATGAACGATGGAGCTATTAGAGCCGATCAGTTTTTTTATGCTAGAGGTTTGTAAATGTAAATTTTCTTTTCAGAAATCATGTGAAAAAATAAAGAAAACCAATCAAACAACAACAACAAAAAACCCCATCCAAAACCAAAAACCAGCAACAAAAATTATTGTCTGAGACATGTCTGATGTTGACTGTTTAAAAACTAATTCATCGTGTGAATCTTTGTGCAGTATAACAGCTCAGAAGGGAGGGGGAGAGGGAAAGCTGGTGTTCCTGTATTGTGCTCATTCTTACAAAGTTATGCCTTATTTTTAAGGTTTCATAAATATAATAAAATAGGCTTTTCCATAAGTGGCCTTTATGAGAACATGAAACATATTTTATGTTCCAAAAATGATGACAGGGTGATTAAATGAGTCACATCTTAAGTGATTCAGTTCAAATGTTTGGGCTTTGATAAACAAGAATTGGAAATTGGGTAATGTCTTATGCTGCCATTTTTTGTGACTGTCCTTTCCTTCAATCCTTTCCAACCAGACAAAATTTTACAAGTTAAGTTTGTTGGCATAAAAGGGCATTTGATGATTTTACTTTTTTGTTAACAGACGAAGAAACAATTGTTGATATACATAGCATTGAAGCACTTATCCCAGTATAATGGGAAAACTATACATGAAGCAAAATTGACCAATGTTGTCCTAATTGATGTTGCATCACAGGCTGTGATCGGAGTGAAAATTTTCTAAAACCCTATCAAGATTTCCTACTTAAACTTTTTTATTAGTTGTTCAGAGGCATTATAGGTTCATAGTTGTAGCCCAATATGTGATATAGAATCTTGATCTGAATTAGGAAAAAGTAAAATCCAAGCATTAGAGGAACAAAGTGCAATATTAAATGTTTGTTTTATAGATTATATTCTATGGCTGGGTTTTGGTTGGGGTTTTTTGCTTTTTTTTTTTTGTTGTTGTTGTGTGTCTTTTGTTAATTAACTTTGGTGCATGAATATGTCCTTATGGACTTTGTTTTAAGAGAACTATGTGGAAAACAATTTAATTTTTTCTATTGTTCTTCCTTGTGAAAAATATTTTTGTTTAAATTATGTTTAAATGCTTTAAAGTGTTTTAACTGTAATCTGTAAGATTGATTGCAACTTAAACGTTTAATATGTGTCTTTGTGTAAAATAATAGCCATAAGGATCAAATTACTATCAGAAATGCATATGCTATGTATCAACTACATAGGGAAAAACTATTTCTGGAGCTACACCACTGATAAGTACAAGAGTTGAGTTTCAGCACCTTCAGTTTCTTTGTCTTGTTTATATCAATGGTTTCTTAGGGCTAGGTTTCAGCTGAAAAGCTGTAATACAATGTCCTAAACTTAAAAAATACCAATAACTTACAGGATATGAATGTTTTTTCAGGACACTGCTTAAAGATTACTGCAACTGGTGACCTCTGTTCAAGTTGTTTAGTGTTTTCCAGTACATATGGAGGGGGCAGGGATTGCACATTTTTGTAGGGGTGGGAGGAAACTGGGGAAGGGGAATTACTTTAAAAGCTAGATAACTCAGTGATTTGCAGTTGGGATCTGAAGGTTGGTTTGTTGAACTGGGGTCAATAAGGTGTGTCCTGCTGTTTACTTAGAAGCCTAATGTTAACCAGATGTTCAAAATCGCTATCTGTGATTTGTGTTTTGGTCAGTAGAGCTTTGCAAGCTATTAATACAGCTCCTCAACATTCCAGAAATGAAGCACTGCCATAGCATCTTGTTTCTGTATACTGCACACAGCTGAACCTCTGAAAGCATGGACTATCGTCATTGCTTGGTATCAAAGTGTCTTTTGACTTAAGGCGAGCTTCACTAGTCTAGCACCCGGGACTCAGGAGTCCAATAAATGCTGTTCCTGACTGTTGGTGTTAAAGGTACCGAAGACCACTAAAATTATCATGGTATCGTTACAGTAGGTTTTATGGTGTATGCTACTAACATAGACAACCCAAACGCTGGATCTAACTCCTTGTATAATGCAAACAGTAGACTTCCTAAATGCATGAATTATTGTGTCAAATAAAGCATTTTTATTTAATTTTGAATTTGTAACTGCCAACTATGGAGAATCCAGAAAGATCTTTTAGGGTTTTTTTGACCATTAATAACACTGTGAATAATTTGTGCCTGAGTTTTGATTGAAACTAATAGGAAATATAAAAAATAAGGTTGTCTCTCATTATGATTATATACTCAGAACTCCTTTATAGCTGAGTGACAATGATTAGAATATTTTTTTCTAATAGCAGCACAACCCTTTTTAATAACTAAAGTTTCTAATGCTATGTGGCAATGTCAGAATTTAAATCATTTAAGGGACAGACACTGAGCATTTTTGTGCAACATTTTCTTGAAATCACATTTTTAGACCACAACCACTGCTCGTGATTTTTTTTTCTACCTTTAGGTTTATTGCTAGCATTAATAAAAAATGGAAATTACCAGTTTTATTCTCTGAGATAAGGGAGGTTTATTTAAAAAAACCTAAATGTTTTGTATTTCTGAATAATAAAATACCTGTGCATGCATACAAATCTGTGCTATATCAGGATATAAAACTAATGATTCTTTTATATCAGCTATCCATAAAAAATAAAAGGGTGATGAATCATAAAACTCCAATATCTGAGAGATATTAGGCAATATTGCAAAATTGATCAATTTTTTTCCAGTTACCTAGATAAATAGCACTTGTATTAATACCTTTTTTAATTTAAGCCTTTCATGTTTTAGGAAAATCAGCCAGTAATTTACCATAAACTACAGCTACCTTAGTTTTTTGCAGGACAGCAGCACTCACAAAAGTTCAGCTACAGAATCAAAGAACATTCTTCATAACAGATAGAGTAAGCTTGGCTTTTGTCCAGTAATGAACTTTCTACAGGGACACTTCTTTGCTAATGTGAATCAAATTATATGGCTATATGCGACTGCAAAGTCAAGCGTCCAATGTGATTTTTCAGTAGGCTCTTGTTACAAGATGACAGCTAGGAATATTGATTTGACTGGAGAGTCCAGCCTGACTCAAAGAGTCTAGTCACAGACTTTCCACATTCCATGGATTTTGAACAGAATCTTTTTCAAAGACTCCCAGAACTTTAGGAGATGCCAAAGACTTATACTTGCATGACAGGTAAAAAGGATTTTTTTTTTTTCCTAGTGAAAGCAATGTACAAAGACATGTCATCAGGTGTGTTTCAACTGCCCTCTGAACGATATTCTTGAAATAGGAAAAAAGTAATCTATTTGTTCTCTAAGTAATCCTTCACTCCCTGTCATCTACAGCTTGCTCTTTTTAGAGCTACATCTCCATATCTCCTGACCTAGTGGTAGCTTCTGAAGAGAGGCTAGGTGATGCTGTGACATGCAAGTTTAACAGTGTACCTTTAATCCAGTTCATAACATGAAAGATTTGCAATTTAGAAGGAGATTGTATTTTTAGTTTGTTTCAAGCACCTTGCTATAAATGTTTGTCATATTTGGATGAAAGACGATAGCTTACAACAGTGAAGGTGAGAGCATGCAATTTTAAGGGGGTAGAAATATACAATCACAAAAAACCAAACCAACCCCAAACTCATATCCAGGAACTAATATTGAAGTGCAAAAGCAGGTATTAAGCATTAAGTTTGCCTCTTCATCAGTAGAGTCTGATCCCTTATACAAGAAAAACAAAAATCTAAGATGGTGAATCACCACATGTGACAGCACTGAGGCCTGCCATGCAATCCCTCTAGAGGTTCCCACTAAGGACAACAGAGGGAATTATGAAGTGAGAGATGGTTCCCCTCTTGTTCCTGTGCATCAGACTATTCTAAAGTATGCCTGTGCCTTGCCTGCTCTTCAACAAATGTTGGGAAGGGGAGAAGTCCCAAGCTGTTAGCTGTTCATTGATTTAATAAATGTTCTGTCTAAAATGATTTTATGAGTGGGATGTCATTCAATCTTTCTCAAAAGAGATATGGCACTTTTTTTCAACTGAATAAAATGGGAAAACGCAAGAGGAAGGAAAAATCACTACAAAATCTAATAGTGTTTTATTTTTATCTGAAAAGCCATGCAATTATCTAAATATAAACAATCCCCTTAGTGTCATCAAATTGCCTAGAATCCAAATTAAACTTCCCACTAGAGCTGGTCATATTAATGTTCAAGGCAAATTTGTCATGCTTGTCCATCAGTTAGCAAACAGAATAGAATAGATTTTTCCATATTTCATTCAGCTCTGTAGAAGCTATAAACCATTTACTGGGTAATGATTTTTTTTTAAATAAGCTTTTATTACTTGCATCCTAGTTTTAGGGCCAATTCTAAATCAGTTGCAGTCTGTGTGGTTATCACCATAACATATCAAAGTGTGCCAAGGAAGGTTATAGAGCAGATCATCTTGAGTGCAATCGCATGGCACATATAGGACAACCAGGGAATGAGGCCCAAGGCAGCATAGGTTTAGGAAAGGCAAGTCCTGCTTGGCTAACCTGATATCCTTCTATGACCAGGTGACCTGCCTAGTGGATGAGGGAAAGGCTGTAGATATTGTCTATCTGGACTTCAGTAAAGCCTTTGACACGGCCTCCCACAGCATCCTCCTGGAGAAACTGGCTGCTCATGGCTTGGATGGACATACTCTGCTGGCTGGATGGCTGTGTTAGGAAAATTAATCCACAAGCACCAGAGGTTTATGTCCAAAAAGGAGACAGAGGAGTCCCGCAACTTTATTCATGAATAAAGGGAGAGGTCATGGGCATTTCCCATGGGGTCTCTCAAATTCATAGAGGACGCAGCCTCCTTTTATCCCAATTTCCCGGCCGCAGTTCCCTCTCTCTTTCCCCATTGGCTGAGGTACTTGAAAGTTACAGGCTCCCCGAAACGCCTGATGAAACCCCTCTTCTATCATACATTGCCCCCTTTCAATATACATCTCTCTGTCTATGCTCAGGTAGTCTATTAACATAGACTGGGGTAAGCCAATCAGTAGAATTCCTATGCAAATCCTTCCTATTGTTTCTTTCTATCTCCCAATATCAGCCTTATCTCACTCCAGAGTCAGAGTCTGTTTGTAAAGACACTACCTTCTCATTCCTTTCAGCTGGATCCCAAGAATTATGGTAAATGGAGTTGCATCCAGTTGGCAGCCAGTCGCACTGCTGGTGTTCCCCAGGGCTCAGTACTGGAGACAATTCTGTTTAATATTTTTACCAGTGATCTGGATGAGGGGATTGAGTGCACCCTCAGTAAGTTTTCAGATGACGCCTAGCTGGGTGGGAGTGTTAATCTGCTTGAAGGTAGGAAGGCTCTGCAAAAGGGATCTGGACAGACTGGATCTATGGGCCAAGGCCAATTGTATGACATTCAACAAGTCCGAGTGCTGCAATTGGGTCATAACATCCCCATGCATCATCTTCGTGGCCCTCCTCTGGATCCACTCTAACAAGTTGTCTTGGTTTAAGACAATTTTAAGAAGTGGACACTAAAATGAGTTACCTCCCCTTACAGCTTTAACCAATCTCTTCCCACTAATAGGGAGAAACGAATACAAGTAGATATAAGCGAAAAAATAACAGTTTACTAAAAAAATGAAATAGCAACAGAAAAAAAATTAGAAGTAATAGTCACTAGTTACAAAGTTGCTGAAATCTTGCAGACTCCCCAGGAACAAAGAGAAACTCAAAATGACGGAGCGACCCCTCCCCCCACGATAGCACCCGCCTGGAGGGAGACAAAGGGAAAATGGCGGTAGCCCTCCCTCCCCTATTATCTCTCCAGAGGCGGCAGCTCCGTCGGTGAAAGTGGCTGGCACACTCCAGCAGCCTGTACTCGGTCCAGGGCTAGAATTCACAAAGGGACTTCGCCTTCGTCTCGACAGAAGACGGCAAGGCAACCGGCTGGAGTGACTCGGACTCCGTGCCTTTTCGCCTCAGCTGGGCGCTGCTGGCGGGATGGAGTTACCGTACGGAACGGAGCTACTCCGCTCCTCCCAGCGCGATGCTGCGGCTGTAGTCAGGCACTCGCAGAATTCGCCTTGAGGCAGTCCAAGACCAAGAACACGCAGTTCCTCGGAGAAGAAAAAAACAAAACCAAAAACAACAAACCGCCCGGAGCAAACCCCTCGGAAAACGAAACAAAAGAAAACCCGAAGGGGAGCCGCCGCCCGCACTGCCTCAGCTCTCTGGCAAAAGCCGAAAGGGAAACACAAAGTAAAGGCACAAAGCGGAGCGTCTGTCTCGAGCAAAAGCCGCCACGAGGCAAGAGAGGGAGTTTTCCCGGCGTACTCGGACTTAAAAAAGCCTGGGCACCCTCCCTCTGCCCCGCCGTTTTGTTTCCTGGCAGCAGGGTCTTAAAGAGACAGTAACAATTTTGCATCTTTCTTGTGCTGAGGACACCAGACCTGTACGTGGTACTCCAGGTGGGGTCTCCCGAGGGCAGAGTCGAGAGGGAGAATCACCTCCCAAGACCTGTTGAACAGGTTTCTTTTGATGTAGCCTAAGATATGGTTCGTTTTCTGGGTTGCAAGCGCACACTGGTGGCTCATGTCCAGCTTTTCATCCACAAGAGCTCCCAAGTCCTTCTCCACAGGGCTGCTCTCAAGGAGTTCATCTCCCTGTCTCTACTAATATCTGGGATTGTCCCAACCCCAGTGCAGCACCTTGCACTTAGACTTGTTGAACTTCGTGAAGCTCTCATGGGCCCACTTCTCAGGTTTCACCAGGTCCCTCTGGTTGGCATCCCTTCCTTCTCTTGTGTCTGCTGCACCACTCAGCTTCGTGTCATCTGCAAACTTGCTGAGGGTGCACTCAGATCCCACTGTCTATGTCACTGATCAAGATATTAAAGAGCACCAGTACCAAGACAGAGCCCTGAGGGACATCATTCATCACTGGCCTCCACCTGGACATAGAGCCATTGACCACAAGTCTCTGCCTGTGGATGCCAATTCCTCTTTGTCAGAGACTGGACTTTTATGGGTTAATGACTCAAAGCATTCCTTAGTTTGTGAAGGCCCAGGGTGCTTTGTGGAGCTGTGTTTGGAGGTGGGGGAGCCAAGCTTTTGGGTGTGTAATGGCTAAACCTCCAAGACAGAGGGTGAACTGATGGGCTATGAGTGAGATAAGAGACAGACCTCTGGAGACAGGATGAAGCCTCTTGTCATGCTGAATTGCCCTCCCTTATACAAACCACTGGGTTATAAAACTCCCTTCCCCCCAGGAAGGTCTGATGGGGCATCCCTGGCTCAAATGCCTGAGAGTCATGTCTTAGAAGGTGTCATAAACAATCAAAGACATCCAATGTGCCCCCAACTCATTTCTCAATTTCCCACCTAGCCTCGGTATATTTTAACCCATTGACTTTGGTTTGTGGGCTTCTTCCCTCCCCCCCCCGCCCACCAACTATCACTTCGACAAAGGACATTTAA
This sequence comes from Malurus cyaneus samueli, assembly GCA_009741485.1. NCBI lineage: Eukaryota > Metazoa > Chordata > Aves > Passeriformes > Maluridae > Malurus > Malurus cyaneus. The sequence continues at coordinate 78,195 of VKON01003258.1, read as the reverse complement.
GCTGCAACAATCAAGACTCATCAAAGTTCAACAGGGGGATGAGGTTTTCACACCTTATTTCTCTCTCTCTCCTCTCTTCTTTTTCCTTATACGTGTCCTTGGGTGATATTTTTGTGCTTTCATATTTTTATAGATAATAATAATCATCAAAACGGCTACATACCTGCTTTCCTTTACAACCAAATTGTTCTAAAATCAACTCTATATACATATACTTACACAAATCAATCATCCAGTGTTGTTTTACTCTAATCCACCACAAGGATCTATTAACAAGAACCTGGGTTTACTCTCATCTCCTGGGATGGGCCATAACAGTCATCCACCAAATGGTCCACCCTTCAAATCCATGTGTCTCCAATTTGGAGATAAGGATGTCATATGAGACCGTATTAAAGGCTTACAGAAGTCCAGGTAGATGACATTGGTTGTTCTTCCCCTGTTGACTGTTGCAGGCACTCCATCATAGAAGGCCACCAGACTGGTCTGGCACAATTTGTCCTTAGTAAGCCATGCTGGCTCTCTTGGATCACCTCATTATCTTCCATGTGTCTTAACACTGCTTCCATGAGGTCTGCTCCATGATCTTCCAGGCACAGAGATGAGACTCACTGGTCTGTAGTTCCCGGGTCTTCCTTTCTACCCTTTTTAAAATAGGAGTGATGATTCCCTTTTTCCAGTCACTAGGGACGTTGCTTGACCATCATGGCTTTTCAGATATGATGGAGAATGGCTTGGCAACAATATCATCCAGTTCCCTCAGGACCCTTGGATGCATCTCATCAGACCCTATAGAAAAGTGGTCTCGAACCATCTACAGTGGTGTCCTGGGGTGATTTTATGATGATCCTCTATTCCTGATCATCTGCTTTATGCCCAGAAATGGGTCCTGTAGCTTTAAGGTGGGTCCAGGGGAGGGGCGGGAGACGGGAGTGCTCTGGAGTGGGCTTTGTTCAAAGGCTCGCTCCCATGTGCTGGGCTTGCGGCGCAGACGGGTTGCATTGTTGCTTAGCTAGTTTGCTTTTTGTTAGCTTAGGCAAGAAGTTTTTTCTCTGGACTGCAGTAGGAATTCTTCGGTAGCTTCTATTGTTTCTTCTTGGACTGTTCGGCTTGGTTTTGGTCGATCAGACATCGGACTGCACCGCGGACCCCTCATCTCGGCCCAGACCTGGGAGAGTTGAACCAACAAAAGAAAGGACTTAAATCCACCAGCTTCGTCTGCTGCAAGGAGGAGACCAACATCGGAGGTTCACCGGCTTCCCATCTTTTTTTTTTTCCCCCGAGCTGCTGCATGGACTCTTCTTCCTTCCCTGAAACAAAGCCGTCTGCCATTTTGTTCTTTCTCGCCACGTGGCCAGCAGAGTTTTTTTTTCCTCTTCTCTTCCACTGGCATTTTGGTGGGTTTTTTTTCTGCTGTGAGTGGGTGGGTGTGTGTGGGGGCGGGGGGGGTAAAGTTCTGACGGTTCAATATCTAACAGTTACTATTTTTTCCGTGCCATGCAGGCACCTTCTTTGTCAAATAAACAAGGTTTTTTCACTTTCACCAACAAATATTCATTTAGTATCAGCAGGAAGGGATTGTTGAAACCCTTTTATTTACAGGTATCTTGGGTTACATGGAAGGTGTAACCAAAAGTATGTATTCTATTACCATCTCCATAAGCTGTTAAAATAAGGTGGGGCAGTCAGTGTTCTTTATCCTCTCCGTGACTCTGCCTGGATAACACCCTCTGGGGAAGCAGCAGCTACTCTGTGAGGGACCATCTCCACTAATGGGTCATCAAAGTCTCCTGGAATGACTCATAGAATTACATCATCCCACTGTGAGATGCCCCACCCAGAGGGGAGGAACTGAACATTCCTACCTGTATATAAACTGAGGCTTGAAACACTATGGGGCACTACCACTGGATTCCCAGAGGAGAAGAGCTCGAGAACCACCACTGGACCTCCATAGACGGACCAGACCTTTCTTCAGGATCACTACTTCAACAAGACCACATCCATCACTCCAACTGGACTGCTACCACCACCTTGACCAACAGGGTGGCAGGTTGTATTCTGACTTTGTCAGTTTAAGCTGGTGTTTTTATATTATTGCCTTTATTTAAATTTTTTTCCTATTGAATTGTAGTTCTGACTTGGAATCTCTCGCAACATATTTGTGCGGGGTTAATTCCTCCACTGGTTTGCTTTCAAACTAGCACAAGAGGAAACGTTCATTCCAGAGCATTTTCTCACAAACTTGTCTCTAAACCGAGACAAGTGGGAAGGACTTTTCTCCTCCAGCCCCCACCTGGAGGTTCACAGACTTGATAGAGAAGTGGGAAGATTAACTGCCAGTGAAGACTGAGGCAAGGAACTCACTGAGTACCTCAGTCTTCTCCATATCTTTTGATACCAGTTCTCCCTTCTCCCTTCTCATTTATCAGAGGGGGTACACTTGCCTTGTCCTTTCTTTTCTGGCCGATGTACTTACAGATTCCTTTCTTGTTATTCTTTCACATGCCTTTTCAAGTCGTGTTCCATCTGGCTTTCCTGACCCCATTCCTACATATCCAAACCATATCCCAATATTCTTCCCAGGTCACTGGTCCCTGCTTTCACTGACTGTGCATTTCCTTCTTACACCTCAGTTTGAGGAGCAGATCCTTGCTCAGACATGCTGTTTTCTGGCCTGCCCTGCTTGATTTCCTACACACTGGGATGGAGAGCTCTTTGCACTCTAAAAAAGGTGGCCTTAAAGAGTTGCCACCTCCGGTCAGCAACTCTGTTCCTAAGGACAGTTACCCAGGGAATCTCATTCACCAACTCCTTAAACATCTGAGAGTTAGCTCTTCCAAAGCTCAGGGTCCTGGTTTCTCCTCACCAGGCTCTTTGAAATTAACTCAACCAGGGCATGGTTGCTACATCCTAGTCTGCCTCCAGTCTTAATTTCTCTGATGAGCTCATCTGCATTGGTGAGCACCAGGTCCAGTAATGTTTCTTCTCTGGTTGCTTTGTCTAAATATAAATGGTCTTCTTATCAGTCTTAACAATTTAAGACAGGAAAGACAATTTTACTACTGCCCTTTTTAAAATCCATCAGATATCATATATTGTGACAGACTTTCATGCCTCTAAATCAATATAATGATTCATTGGTTATACCACATAAGGCTATCATCTGAAAGAAAGCAAATGAAGAAAACAATGCCTGGTCAATGCAGAAGCAAACCAATATAATAAATGAACTTCCAAATCACATCACTGTGTTTACTTTTCTACTTTGTCTGTTTTTTCCCTCTTTTCCCCTTTATAATTCAAAGTAATTCAAAGAAGGCAACAATCTTCTCTTAATCCCTTCACTGTTGTAGTGGGTTGACCCCAGCCAGCAGCCAAACACCCACCCTGCCTCTCACTCACTCCCCTCTCCTGGGGGATGAAAGAAGTAGAAGGAAGGCAAAAAGATTAATGGATCAAGTTAATGACAATTTAATATGTAAAGCAAAAGCTGCCTGGGTAAGGAAAGCAAAAGTCATTCCCTACTTCCCAACAGCAGGCAGACGTCCAGCCACTCCCTGGGAAGCAGAACCACAGCACATGTAGTTGTTGCTTGGGAAGGCAAACACCATAACCATGAATATCCCCCCTTACTCCTTTCCCTGAGCTTTTACTGCTGGGCACAACATCATATGGAATGGAATATCACTTTGGTCAGTTTGGGTCAGCAGTCCTGGCTATTCCCCCTACTAACCTCTGGTCCATCCCTAGCCTAGCCAGAGCAGGGGGAAGAGAATGACCTTGAGACTGTGTGAGCACCGTTCAGCAGTAGCCAAAACATTGGTGTGTTATCAATACTGTTTTAGGCCCAAATGCGAAGCACAGCATCATACAGGCTGTTATGAAGGAAGTTAATTACATCCCAGCCAGACCCAGTCCAACTGTCTTCCTTTTTTTTTAATGTCTTATTCAAACTTTTCAATGCTCAAAACCATCCTACTTTTTTATGTTTGCATTTCGTCTTATACCACTGACAATGCCAATATAAAGTTGTTTTCCTCAAAAAAACCTTTCTGTGGGAGCCCTGTGTTTTACAGCAATATGAATGTGTGTGGGGGTTGGGCACGGACATAGTGTTGGGAGGTACTAGCTGGCATAGCCAGCCACGGAGGTGAACGGGATTGGTGAGGTGAAACTGGCCCACAAATTGGAACAGGGATCATGGCGAGTGGACATTGGGAGCTGCCTATCGTGTGACTACTGATGGCAGTATTTGTGTGAACTGCATGTGCGGGAGATAAGAAAGTGTGTATAACTCATACTAGTCTGCTGGTAAGAGGCAGTTAATAAAGAAGAATCTGGACCTGCTTCACTTGGAGTTCGCATCGTCTTTCCTGCGGGCTGCGGCACCTTTCATATACCTTCTTTACCTGAAATGCCTTCCCAGAATGCACTTTTAAAGCCACTATCCTTTTGTAGTGGTATAGGAATGGTACTCCCCAATTTATTTGTCCCACTGAGACTCTCCAAATCATGCTACCCCTCCCTTGTTTCCCCTTGCCCTCTCCCTGCAGGTGGCTGGAGAGGACAATTGGAGGCATAAAAGGTAAAGAAAAATTTGCTGGAAACAGCAATGAGATAAGAAAATAAACAGTAGCAGCAACAATATCAATAACAAAAGTGTACAAAAGAGAGAATGATTCACATGCAAAATGCTCACTGAGCCCGACCCGACCGAAGCCACACCACCCTGACCTCTTCCCTCATGTCAAAACCATCATTACCCAATTGCTCCCTCTGGCTCGGGACTGGCACCACCCAACCACTTCCTCCAGATCAGGACTCGTGCCACCCAACCTGTCCCTCCAGCTCGGGACCGGTGCCAAGCTTACTCGACTGGAATAAACCCCTTCTCCCTGGAAGAGAGTCCCTTTTCCTCTGTCCTCAGAAATGTCCTGAGGTGGTATAGAATAACCTTCAGGTCCTAGCCATGCCTCCTCCCGACTACTACAGAAATTAACCATGTTGTGGCAGAAACCATGGCAGGGGGACCTGATTAGTATTTGTTTATTGTTGCGGCCTTTCCATGTGTCGTGGTTTGAATGAATTTAATGGGAGCAAAATACTCCCAAGTTCCAGCAAACCTCCCCCCTCTCTTTTCCCCACCCGGGTCCTAGAGACAAACTTTTCCACAGAGAGGAACGTGAAAAGAAAAGGGAAAAAAACTATTTATTTAAAATTATAAAAACAAAAAGAAAAACCTGTGGAATCAGCTGTTAGATCCCAAAGCCTTTCTCTTCCCTCCTGGGAGTAGCTTCCCCTCCGGGGCCCCAGACGGGTTGGCCAGAGTCTCTCTCCGGTAGTTCACTGAAGGATCTTTCTCGCCTGTCATGCCGAGAATCCTCCAATTCTCAGATGACGAAGAAAAAAAAATTCGGAAAAAACAAGTCCAAAGAAAGGAGAAAAAAGGAGCAGCCCAGAGAGCAGGCAGCTTCTTTTCCACTGCTGATCCCGAGCTCCCGGGGAAAAAAAAACCAAAATGTGTGTGTCTTGTCCCTTTCCCTCCCATTGTCCTTGAAGGGAGGAACATCACCAAACAAACCAGAGCAGTCTCGACTAATGTATAGTTACAGAAGGGTTGTTTAACTTTCCTCTAACATAAGCAGATGATAGGAATACAATACTCAGCTAACCTAGGACACCATGTAGATAGTTTCTTTGTCTTATACCTTTTGTTATCAATATTGTTGCTGCTACTGTTGATTTCTTATCTCATTGCTGTTTCCAGTAAATTGGTCTTTACTCAACCCATTCCCATTGCCTTTTGTGCTTCCAAGGGAGGGGAGTGAGCAGTGGCTTGGTTTTAGCAGGAGTACTAAATTGGAGAATACCATTCCTAAACCATTACAATAGCTATATGCTTTTCAGGAAAGACAGGCCAGGAAGGTGAGGTGGTGGAGTTGCCCTTTATGGAAGAAAGCACCTTAAATGTATGGAGCTCTGTTTAGTGGAGGATGATGAGCAGTCAAGAGTTTATGGGTTAGGGTTAACGGGCAGACTAGCAAGGGTGACACTGTTGTGGGTGTTTGTTACAGACCACCTGATCAGGAGGAAGAAGTGGATGAGGCCTTTTACAGACAGCTTGAAGCAGCCTCATAGTCACAGGCCCTGGTTTCTGATTTCAACCACCTTGACATCTGCTGGAAGAGCAACACTGCAAGGCACAAATGGTCCGGGAGGTTCTTGGAAAGCATTGGCAATGACTATCTGATACAGGTGATGGAGGAGTGTCTTGGTTTGAGACAATTTTTTTCAGAGAAAAACATTGCAGTGTAAACGTTTCCTCTGAAGCGAAAAATTTGATATTTTTTTTCCCACCAATATGAAATAGATGTTTGGGCAAAAGTGAAGAGAAAAATAGTTTATTAACAAAACAAGGTGTCCGCAGGACACAGATAAAAAAAACCAAACAAACAAAAGAGTAACTGTTGGATATTTAAAACTCCAGGAACGCACACCACCCCCTCCTTCCACAGGCGCTCGGCACGTGGTGCAGAGAAAAGATGGCACAGCTCTTGTCCCAGGAAAAAAAAGAAACAAAAGAAAAGACCACATAGCCGCTCGGGCAACAGTGGGAACCTGGTGGTAGTCCTCTCCTCACTGTGGATGAAACAGAGGGCTTGGTGTGCTTTTCTCTCACCGGCTTGGCTTCTCCGGAGTCCGGGACGATATGGAGCGGCGCCCGCGGCTTGTCCCCGCTGGCCCCCCCAGCTGATCAGCGCTTGCCTCTCGGTTCTTGGACCGAAGCCCCACCGAATTGCTCCAGAAGAAAATCACAGGAGTCGTAGAAGGGGTGGCAGTCCAGGGAGAGCTGTTTGCCCAAGTTAACAAACCTGAGCTAGCTCAGCGGCAACAATATAACTCTCCTGCATGCAGCGAGGTGAGTTCGCAGCGTCCAGTGGAGCTCCCAACAGGCAGCGTGTGCGGCAGCCCCACCTTTTAACTGCCCGCGCTGCCTTCCCAGACGCCCCTGCCCCTTCTTCCAGGTCGCATTTAAAGGCACAAGCACATTTTGGGCATACAAGCAGACGGAATACAGGAATAGAGTGTTATCATAAAATAAACCCAAGACAAGGAGCCAACAAGCAAAGATTTGCTGTTGGACCTTATGCTAACAAACAAGGAAGGTCTGGTTGGAGATGTGAAGGTTGGGGGCAGCCTTGGCTACAGTGACCATGAGATTGTGGAGTTCCGTGTCCTGTGAGGAGGGAATAGGACAATGAGTAAGATTGAAACCCTGGACTTAAGGAGAGATAAATTTAGCATCTTCAGGTCTTTCTTAGAAGAATCCCATGGAAACGTGTCCTAGAGGGAAGAGGGATCCAAGAGAGCTGTTCAATATTCAAGGATCACTTAATTCAGGCTCAAGAACAGTGCATGCTCATGGGCAAGAAAGTGATCAAAAGGGGCAGGAGACCTGCATGAATGAACAAGGAACTCCTGTCAAAACTCAGACATGAGCAGGACATATTCGTGAAGTGGAAGCAGGGACAGGCCACCTGGGATGAATATACTGATGTTGTCAGTGATATAGGGGACTAAGGAGTTAATAGTAACTGTTCAAGTTAGCTAACTGCTGGAACTCAATGTACATTGTCTTACTTAGGGAAACTCAAGTTTAATAAAGATGTCATTAATCATATCAATAAGATATTGTAGGAAGGAAGACATGCAGAACTTAATGCTATTCTTTGGACCCTCAAACCAGTAAAAACCAGCCCAGAAGTTTGGATGGGTACCAAGGAGCCAGGAAGCATGCGCAAGAACTAAAGGTCAGAAGGTCCTGCCCTGATGTAGACTACTTACTTCATCAAAAGACCACCTGAAGACCACCTCCAGGGGGCAAGACGCATGCGTAAACACATGCAGACTCATTAGCATAGGAAGCGGGGACAGGTGATGAATATGTAGAGGCATATTGCAAAACCCAATGCATATGTATCCAGTAACTCCATATAAACTGAAGAGTTGTACTGCAAAGGCCTATGTGTCTTTAGAGGGTGACCTCTCACATACCCAGCACTGCAAATATACATACCTACCTTACAATTTTGCTTCGTTGTGGGGTCTTTACCATGCCTCAGTCAGAGTATGCAAAAATGCAAAGGGGAAGGTCAAGGCCCATTTGTAATTAAATCTGGCTAAGGATGCCAAGGATAGCAAGAAGGGCTTCTTCAAATACATCAGTAACAAAAGGAAGACTAGGGAACATGTGGCCCTGCTCCTGAATGGAACAGGGACCCTTGCAACAGAGGTTGCAGACAAGGCAGAGTTACTGAACACCTTCTTTGCTTCAGTCTTCACTGCTAAGGCCATCTCCTAGGAATCCTTGGCCCAGGAGACCAGGGAGAAGGTCTGGAGAAAAGGAAGACTTTCTTTTGGTTGAGGAGGACTGAGTTAGAAACCGTTTGATGCGTGGTAAAGACCCCACAATTAAGTAAAGTTGTAAGGTCGGTATGTATACTTGCAGCGCCAGGTACGTGAGAGGTCACTCTCTAAAGACACGTACACCTTCTCAGTACAACTCTCCAGTTTATATGGAGTTACTGGATACATATGCATTGAGTTTTGCAAAACACCTATACATATTAATCACCTGTCCCTGCTTCCTATGCTAATGAGCCTGCATGTGTTTACGCATGCGTCTTGCCCCCTGGCGGTGGTCTTCAGGTGGTCTTCTGGGAGGAACGCAGATGTCTTTGTCACACAAACCTTCTGAACTCTGTTGTCAGAGAGTGCGCCCTGAGTCCTTGGTATCCATACAAACCTCTGGGCTGGTTTTTACCGGTTTGAGGGACCAAAGAACAGCATTAAGTCGCAGCTCCTTCCTACAATATCTTATCAATATGATTAATGACATCTTTATTGAACTTGGGTTTCCCTAAGCAAGACAAAGTACATTGAGTTCCAGCAGAGTTAGCTAACCTGAGCAGTTACTATTAACTCCTTAGTCCCCTATATCATAATTTAGTCAAACTTGACATCCACAAGTCCATGGGCCCTAATGGGCTGCACCCACGAGTGCTAAAGGAACTGTTGGACATAATTGTTAGGTGTACTAGTTTGAAAGCAAACCAGCAGGAGATTCCAAGTCAGAACTACAATTTAATAGGAAAATTAAATTTAAATAAAGGCAATTATACAGAAACACCAGCTTAAACTGACAAAGTCAGAATGCAACCTGATACCCAGGGTGGTGGTAGCAGTCCAATTAAATGGTGATTGCAGTTCCGTTGGAGTGATGGATGTCATCTTGTCAAAGCAGTGATGCTGTAAAAAGGTCTGGTACTTTTCTGGAGTTCCAGGGGTGGTTATTGAGGTGTTGTCATTTCAGAATCCAGTGGTAGTGTCCCCATGGTGTTCCAAGCCTCAGCTTCTATACAGGTAGGAATATTCAGTTCCTCCCCTCAAGGCAGGGTATCTCACAATGGGATGATGTAATTCTATGAGTCATGCTGGGAGACCTTGATGGCCCATTAGCAGAGTTGGTCCCCCACAGAGTGGCTGCTGCTTCCCCGGAGGGTGTTATCAGGGCTGAGTCATGAAGAAGATAAAGAACACTGAGCCACCTATTTTAACACCTCATGTGGATGGTAATAGATTCCATACTTTTGGTTATATCTTACACTGTAACCCAAGACACTAGCCCACTCTCAATCATCTTTGAAAGGCCATGGCAGTCAGGAGAGGTGCATGGGGACTGGAAGAAAGCAAATATCACTCCAGTCTTCAAAAAGGGCAAAAAGGAGGGCCCAGGAAATTACAAGCTAGTCAGCCTCACATCAGTCCCTGGAAACATGATGTAACAGCTCATCCTGGAGGCCATGTCTAAGCATCTGGATGACAAGAAACTGATCAGGAGTAGTCAGCATGTATTCACCAAAGGAAAATCATGCTTAACCAACCTGATTGCCTTCTATCATGGTACAACTGTCTTGACAGATTGTGGGACAGTAGTGGATATAGTCTTCCTCAAAAGGGTGGGGGTGGAAGGAACAGAGCCTTTAAGAAAAATATCTGGTCCGGAAGAATTTGTTAAAAACATCCATCGTTTGGTGCACAAGGAGTCTGGCTGGGAGAGCACCAACCTTCGGATAGGTTTATCTGCACGGAAGGGCCAGGGGTGTTGGGACCCTGTTTATAAATACTTTCTTATCGACAAAAACCATCTGCTGAAGTTGTAGAATAGGGTCACACAAACATGACCTCAGGAGCATAAAACAAGACTGAACAAGGTGATCCATGTTAAAGTTACAAGACAGGTTTAAATATGCATAAATGTCTATGAATTAGACATTAGGCTTGCGTAACACAGAAAGATATAGAGAGTGTTCTATCCATATCCCATCCTAGTGTGCCTCTGGCAGATCGCCAAGCACCCACACCATGTACTTTTGCTTTTATGTACCCTATTGTCATTTATTAAAAACCCTTTAAATTTAAACAAGAAAGTGAATCTCGTTTTTCACACTTCTCGCTCACATTGGCCTCTTCTCCCCTGCCTTGCCGGACGCCCTGTGATTCCAGCTACATTGATAGAATCCTGATACATATCATCTACAGCCGCAGGATTTTCTCATCTCATCTCTTTGCCCAGCTTGCTGCTCCGAGTCCTGCTACAGCTCCTCTTGCTGTCCAGAGGTGGCATCAGGATCAGCTCCCCCCGTGAGTTTGTAAAGGAACATTTTCCCATCCATTTCTCCGCCTGAGCCCACCATTGCCACAGGAAAGAGATAAAACCACTTGGGACCACGCCACCCAGCGCCCCCGTGTAGCTGTGGAGGGAATCATCCACCCATCCTTCCCGTCCAGGACCCAACAGCGCCCCTGCCCGCTGTGACCGTAAGTGCAACACAGGGGAGGGCCTGGGGCAGCCGAGAGGGAGCTGGCACTAGATTTCTGGTTTTTGTGGTCATTGCTATCATTGTTTAGTAACTTGTTTACCTTTTATAATACAAAGTAAAAAACTGTTATTCCTTTTTTCCCATATCTTTGCCTGAAAGCCTCATGTTTTCAAAATTATAATAATTCGGAGGAAGGGGGCCATATTTGCTGCTCCAAGGGAGGGCCCTCCTTCATGGGCAAACATCTGTCTTTCAAACCAGGATAAGATGGTGGTTAAACACTGGAAGATGCTCTAGAGAGGTGTTGATGCGCCAAGCCTGTCCTTGTTATAACACGGCATTTGAAAATGCCCTGTTATGATCCAATTATTAAATGTTCTTAGAAATATCTCTGCCAAAAAGGTGAAACAAGACACATGCCAGTCAAAAGTATGGTATTTGACAGCAAATATGATCGAGAGAGAGAAAAAGAGAGAAAGGGAGAAAGTAGGAAAATCAAGTGGAGGGACAGAGATTGACAGAGACAGAATAAAAAGAATATCCACCACTCCATGTCCCACTGGTGTCCTATGATCTCTCCAGCTGATTTCCTGGTGGTGACAGATCCCCCAAAAAGCATAGAATCAAATGGGTTAATATAGTCAGGCCAGGTGGCAATGTCCAGGCATGTCCCCTGGGGAGGGGGACAGTCTTTTGCAGGAGACTCCAGATCTGTTGCATTATGTGCAGTCCAGTGGTGCCAAGGCTCTGGGGAACACTTTGGGGGGTCTTGATGAATTATGACCCCCCCCCCCTCAGCTGCCTCTCATGTGAATGTCCGTGGATGTGGCCTATGGGGTTGGGGGTTCCAAGCTGGCCAGTTGTGTAAGGAGGAGGGGTGTTCACTGCCTCTCATCAGAAGTCACACCGAAGCTCCTCTCCCTGCCCCCCTGTTTCAGCGGGGAGAGTGTGTGTAAACCTGGCTTCTGTGGGCTGTGCTCTCCCCCACCCAAAATCAGCCAGGAAGAATCTCGGCTTGGTTTGCGTGATGCATTCCTTTCCCTAGCCTGAGATGACTGAAGAATAGGTTTCCCTTTATCTAATCTTGGCAGTTTAATTTACAGTCCAAAGTCCAACAGGTATCTTTAGGGGTTTGCTCTTGGTTGTAGCTTCTTATATAGTTTTGTTATAATGACTAGAACTTTATATCAGTGTTTGAGGCAATGAATTATTCAGTCTCGACTAGCCCTAAACAGCATGTTTAACTTTAGCGTGAATTGGACAGCAGTTGGACTAGATGATCCTTGCTCTCGTCCTATTGTTTGGCACCACCAGAAGGCACTGGCTCAGTCCTCTGACACATCAGATTTATACGTTGATAAGTCCTTCTCTTTCTCCAGTCTGAACTGGCCCTGCTCCTTCACCTTTCCTCATAAGTGGAGTGCTCCAGTCCCTAATCATTTCATATCCTTCCCTGGATGCCTCCAGGAGCTTCATGTCTCTCTTGTCCTGAGAGCCAGAACTGACACAGTACTCCGGTGAGGTCTCACCAGGCTGGTGGAGGGACAGGATCACCTCCCTGACCTGTGGCAATGCTTTCCTAATGCATCCCAGGATACTATTGGCCTTCTTGGCCACAAGGACACACTGCTGGCTCATGGATAGCTTGTTGTCCATCAGAACCCCAAGTCTCCTCTCAAAGCTTCTTTCCAGCAGGTCACCCCAGCCTGTACTGGTGCATGGGTTGTTCCTCCCAGATGCAGACCTTGCACTTGCCTTTGTTGAATTTCAAAAGTTCCACTCTGTCCAACCTCTCCAACCTGTTGAGGTCCTTCTGATGGCAACACAGCCCTCTGGGGTATCAGCCCTCACAGTTTTGTATTGTCAGCGAACTTGCTGAGTAGGCACTCTTCCTTTTGTTGAGGATACATCTAGTGCAGATAGCTCAGTGTGCAGCTGCAGTGTGAGCTGCAGATTGAGTTCTGATGGGGAACCCAAGGCAAGAGGCTGTGAACTGGCATAACAAAGGGCACAGGAACCTGCACAGGCTATGTGACCCAGCTCTCAGAGACAGGCAGGAGCCAAAGACCAGCAAAAATCCCCCAAACTATGGTACGCATGGACTGTAAGGGTATAAAAGCCCAGGGTTTCCTTCGTTTGGAATCTTTCCTCAGAGGCACCAGCTTGGGCTGTTATTTTGTTATTGCCACAATGATTAAATTATTTTAAAGGATCAGATATCTGAGACTCTGCCTGGGAAACCTGGGTCGAGCTGTCATCGAAACTGCGGAAAAAAAAACAAAAAACCTCTCAAAACATTTTTAACGTTAGAGCGAGCATTACTTTATCTTTCTGGCCAGAGGATAAGATGAAGTACTCACACTCATGAGCCCAGAAACAAATATTCTGTGACACATGATTTTACAGGATTTTCCCAAACTTTATACAGTCAAAATCCATAGAACTTTATTGGTTTAATGTTCATTGGTTCAACATTGCGAAGTTCTTATATTTGGGTTCTTATTGGATCTGGATTTCTTCTCCTCTGATGCTAATTAGGTCTCCTTCTTATCCTCTTTCAGACCAGGTGCTGTCCAACCAAGGAGTGAAGTTGAGCTGATGTTCTGTTGACAGCCCTTGATGGTCCTTCATGGCCCTTATCTCTTGTATTAACCCCACTCTGTTGAGATGTGAAGCTCATCAGGAGGCACCTGGTGGAACAATGCTCTGGAAAGAAACTTCAACACCCTTTCCTGGGGCAAAGGCAAACAAAATCTTTGACTTGAAGTTACATTAAAAATTTTTAAACTGGTGTATTTTCTAACAGAGCCAGTAAAGAAACATTCTCTGTGCTGTGTGTAGCTATGAAGGGGGTTCAGTCCCAGCTCAGGGGGTGCGAGTGTGACTACCAGCATGGCTCTTAGATAGACAAGGAAGTTTCCTTAACACCTTAATTCAAGTCATTGATGAACAAATTAAGCAATACTGGACCTAGTATCGACCCTTGGGGGATACTGCTAATTACAGGCCTCCAACTAGACCCTGTGCACTGATCACACCCTCTGACACCTGCCATTTAGCCAGTTGCAATCCACCTCACCCTCTACTCCTCCATCCTGCACTTCCTGATCTTGCTATGAGGATATCAGGGAGAACAGCATCAAAAGCTTGTTGAAGTCC
>VKON01003258.1:40475-58585 GCA_009741485.1 Malurus cyaneus samueli | reverse complement strand
CTTCAATCAACTCACCTGAGGAAAGGAATTATCTACGCAAACAAGCCGAGATCTTCCCTGGCTAATGGGTGGGATAGCACAGCCACAGAAGCCAGGTTTACACACACTCTCCCCGCTGAAACAGGGGGCAGGGAGGAGCTTCGGGTGGACTTCTGATGAAAGCAGTGAACACCCTCCCTTACACAGACTGGCCAGCTGTGGAACCCCCAACCCCATAGCCACATCCACGGGACATTCACATGAGAGCAGCTGAGGGGGGGGGGGTCATAATTCATCAAGACCCCCCAAAGTGTTCCCCAGAGGCCTTGCACCACTGGACTGCACATAATGCAACAGATCTGGAGTCTCCTGCAAAAGACTTCCCCTCCCCAGGGGACATGCCTGGAATTGCACCTATGGCTGCGTAGATATTAACCCATATTGATTCTATGCTTTATGGGGATCTTACCACCAGGAATCAGCTCGGAAGGATCATCAGGACACCAGTGGGGCATGAGTGGTGATATCGTTTTATCTGTCTCTGTCAATCTCTGTCCTCCACTATTTTTCCATTTCTCCCTTTCTCTTTTCCTCTCTCTCTCATATTGCTGTCAAAAAATACTTTACTGCATAATTGTCTGTTTCACATTATATTTGGGCAGAGATATTTCTAAGAAAATTTAATAATTGGATCATAACAGGGCATTTTCAAAATCCGCTAAACAAGGACAGGCGTTGGCCATCAAACCACCTCTTCTAGGAACATCTTCCAGTGTTAACCACCATCTTATCCTGGTTTGAAAGACAGATGTTTGCCAATGAAGGAGGGCCTCCCTTGGAGCAGCAAATATGGCCCCCTTCCTCCGAATTATTATATTTTGAAAACATGAGGCTTTCAGGAAAGATATGGAAAAAAGGAATAACAGTTTTTTACTTGTATTATAAAAGGTAAACAAGTACTAAAAATGATAGCAATGACCAACAAAACCAGAAATCTAGTGCCAGCCTCCTCTCGGCTGCCCCAGGCCCTCCCCTGTGTTGCACTTACGGTCACAGCGGGCAGGGGCGCTGTTGGGTCCCTGCCGGGGGGAGGTGATATCCCATCTCAGGGGGCCTGTGGGGTTCCGGCTGGTTCAGCGTGTGGCAATGGTGGCACAGGCGGAGATGGATGGAGAAAGTTCTTTACAAACTCACGGGGGGAGCTGATCCTGATCCACTTCGGAACAGCAAGAGGAGCTGTAGCAGGAATCGGAGCAGCAAGCTGGGCAAAGAGATGAGATGAGAAAATTCCTGCGGCTGTAGTATGTTTATAGGATTCGATCAATGTAGCTGGAATCACAGGGCGTCCGCGGAGGCAGGGAGAAAGGGCCAAGTGTAGCAAGAAGTGTGAAAAAACGAGTTCACTTTCTTGTTAAAATTTAAAGGGTTTTTAATAAATGACAATAGGGTACATAAAAAGCAAAAGAACATGTAGTGGGTGCTTGGCGATCTGCCAGAGGCACACTGGTATGGATAGAAGACTATCTTTAAATACATTTTGTGTTACATCAGCTAATGTCCTAATCATAGACATTTATGCATATTAAACCTGTCTTGTAACTTTAACATGGATACCTGTTACAGTCTGTTTATGCTCCTTGAGGTCATTTTGGTGACCCTATTTCACAACTTCAGCAGATGGTTTTTGCGATAGAGAGTATTATAAAGGGTCCCAACACCCCTGGCCCTTCCGTGCAGATAAACCTATCCGAAGGTTGGTGCTCTCCCTAGCCCCAGAACTCCTTGAACCAAACGAATGGAGTTTTTCCACAGAATATACTTCCGGACCAGATATTTTTTCTTAAAAGGCCTCATATCTCCCTTTCTCTCTTTTCCTCTCTCTCTCATATTTGCTGTCAAATAAAACCCATACTTTTGACTGGCATATGGTCTTGTTTGCACCTTAATTTGGGCAGAGATATTTCTAAGAACATTTAATAATTGGATCATAACAGGGCATTTTCCAAATGCCTCTTAAACAAGGACAGGCTTGGCGCATCAACCACCTCTCTAGGAAGCATCTTCCAGTGTTTAACCACCATCTTATCCTGGTTTGAAAGACAGATGTTTGCCAATGAAGGAGGGCCCTCCCTTGGAGCAGCAAATATGGCCCCCCTTCCCTCCGAATTATTATAATTTTGAAAACATGAGGCTTTCAGGCAAAGATATGGGAAAAAAGGGAATAACAGTTTTTTTACTTGTATGTATAACAAGGTAAACAAGTACTAAACAATGATAGCAATGACCAACAAAACCAGAAATCTAGTGCCAGCCTCCTCTCGGCTGCCCCAGGCCCTCCCCTGTGTTGCACTTACGGTCACAGCGGGCAGGGGCGCTGTTGGGTCCTGGACGGGAAGGATGGGTGTGATGATTCCCTCACAGCTACAGGGGGCGCTGTGGTGGCGTGGGTCCCAAGTGGTTTTATCTCTTTCCTGTGGCAATGGTGGGCGCAGGCGGCAGAAATGGATGGAGAAATGTTCCTTTACAAACTCACGGGGGGAGCTGATCCTGATGCCACCTCTGGACAGCAAGAGGAGCTGTAGCAGGAACCTCGGAGCAGCAAGCTGGGCAAAGAGATGAGATGAGAAAAATCCTGCGGCTGTAGATGATATGTATCAGGATTCGATCAATGTAGCTGGAATCACAGGGCGTCCCGGCAAGGCAGGGGAGAAGAGGCCACAGTGTAGCAAGAAGTGTGAAAAACGAGATTCACTTTCTTGTTAAAATTTAAAGGGTTTTAATAAATGACAATAGGGTACATAAAAGCAAAAGAACATGGTGTCGGGTGCTTGGCGATCTGCCAGAGGCACACTAGGTATGGATAGAAACCTCTTTAAATACATTCTGTGTTACATCAGCCTAATGTCTATTCATAGACATTTATGCATATTTAAACCTGTCTTGTAACTTTAACATGGATCACCTTGTTACAGTCTTGTTTTATGCTCCTGAGGTCATGTTTGTGTGACCCCTATTCCACAACTTCAGCAGATGGTTTTTGTCGATAGAGAAGTATTTATAACAGGGGTCCCAACACCCCTGGCCTGTCCTGCAGATAAACTTTCGAAGGTTGGGGTCCACAGCCAGATCCTTTGTGCAAACAATGGATGTTTTTCAATTCTTCCGACCAGATATTTTTTTCTAAAGGCCTCTGTTCCTTCCACCCCCACCCTTTGCTGTCAGGGTCGTGTGCTGACCTGCAGTGATAGCCTTGGGGCGATGGCCTCCCCACCCGAAGGTGCTAAGCATCTTTGTGAATGTATGCATTCTTTTCCCCAGCTCTGAGCTGCTGCTTACTTTAAGGACCATTGCCACTCAGGCCCCATTCGGGTTTTTTTGGTGACTTGTTGCAGCTTTTGTATGTTTTGCTATAATATAAAAAAACATAACTAAACTTCTTCTACAAAAGACAATATTATATCACGATGCACAAACATAGCACCTACCTTTAATCTCTGCGAGAACCAACACTACAATATGTGTTTAATCACACACATACACTCATCTTAATATTTGCAAAGCCAACACTATATATGTGTTATAACGAAGAACTATGCAGGACACTGGGCTCTGCAGCGACGGCAGGCGAGTTCTCTCCGGCAGGCAGCAGGTCCACGGTTGTCCCCAAAGCCAAACAGGCGAAGCTGCCCCTCTCGGCCATTACCCTCCCCCCGCCCCACCCCCCCCTTCCCCCCCAAATTATCACGGGTACTCTGCTCTCCACAGAGAGAAGACCTTCAGACTGTCAGATAGGAGGAATGCCCTCAGGAGTCCTCCTCCCCCCTGGTTGGCAACTTCTTTTGTCTCTCTCTACACCCCAGTCATTATGGTAAATACCGGTCATTACCTGTGTCTTAGCAACAAGAATGGGGAAAAATTGCCCAAGAGGGAGAACAAGAAGAAATCCAACTCCAACAATCTCTATAAAAAAATGCTTCTAATGCAAGTCTAAAGTCCCTGGTCAGCTTGAACCATTCCCACACATCCTGATGCTAGATTTTTAGTTTCTAATTTCATGCTCGTCGTCTTCTTCTCTATACAACACTAAACTAACATTCTCCCCATCTTTAGACAAAACAACTCTCTGAGCCTGAATCCAAGGACACCTCGCTTGCCTCAGAGCCCCAAATATGCAAACAACAGCGAGTTGGGGGGAGCAATTTGTGCGCGGTTGACATCATGACCTGAAGACATGGAGATTAAGACCCAATATATTAAATGGCAGAACTTATAAAAGAGATGATCCGTGACTCAGGGTCCATTTTGGGTGTAGCCTCAGGAGGAGGCTTTTGTCTGCCCTGATGTACCAGTAGGCCTGTTAGGCTATTAAGTATATTTCATCTTAAGTTGTCTGCCTCTGTTTCGAATGCCTGATTGATAAGGCATCACTGTCACTGGATGTCAGAGAGAAGAGATCACTATCTCACTCTCCACTTCCCCTCCTCTGGAAACTGTAGAGAGCAATGAGTCACACCGCCCCTTTCTCCAACTAGAAAGCCCATGACCTCAGCCACTACTATAAACATCCTTCCAGCCCTTTCACGAGCTTTGTGCCCCTCTCTGGGGGCACTTGAAGGACTTTACATAATTTTTTACATTGTGGGCCAAGAGACACAATATCAGGGATGAGAAGCTACATGCAGATCGAACGAGAGATAGATGTCTTCTAACCGCTGGTATGCTGTGTTTCAGCACCCGTGGAACACAGTTTGCCCTCTTGGCTGCCAGGGCTCATTGCTAACTCAACTGAGTCGTCTGCACACCAGCACCCCCAGATCCCTTTCTGCAGGCTACTCAGCCACTCTCTCCCAGTTATTTTGGTGGCGTGTTACCTCCTCTGTGCAGATACAGCATTTGTTTGTGGGGGTTACAGAATATTGGTAGTCGGTAACAGCAGGCAGCTGACTTGAAAGTCAGGCCTATCTCCCTCTCCTTGCGTGAAAGAAGCCTTGAATTAAAAACATAACTGACATCCACAAGTGAAGTAGGTAGGACCGCGTTATAAGAAAAGTTTGCATACTACTATCATGCGCAGATAAAATGAGCACTGCTTGTTACCGTAGAAGGTATTGTTTACCTATTACCATAAAAGGCAATATTCTGAGACAAGATAATTGATTGGAGCATGTTGTAGGGTAGAATCACTTCCAGGTTAATTTACGATATATAAGGAATTTACTACTGCGCAATAAACATCTTCATGTCTTTACATGCCAACATGGAGTCCGTGCCTCAGTCATCGCATTTGTTCTTGTTAAATTTCATCCCATTTATCATAGCCCAATGCTCCAATCTATTTAGATCCCTCTGCAAGTCCTCTCATTCCTGGAGAGAGTCAGCAGCACCTCCCAGTTTTGTATCATCAGCAAACTTGCTAATTGTGCATTCAACTCCTGCATCCAGACTCCCAAGACCTTTGGTAGATGATTGAGAGGGATCTTGACATAACATCCATTAGCTCTTTCAGAATTCTGTGATGAATCCCATCTGGCCCCATGGACCTGTGAACATTCAGCTGATGCAGCTGTTCCCTGACATTTTCAGTGTCCACAAATGGAAAGTCATTTTTCCCACATTCGTGGTCCTCTGACTAAGGGGGCTGGGCAGCCCAAGGGCTATCAATATTATTAAAGATTGAAGTGAGAAACACATTGAATTCCTCTGCTTCTTCTTCCTCCCTACTAGTCAGTTGACCATCTTCAACAAGTCCAATATTTTCTTTAGACTTCCACTTGATATTAACATACTTTAAGAAAGTTTTTCTTGTTGTCTGAAGCAACACTGGCCAGTTTCAACTCTAATTGTGATTTGACCTTTCATATCTTGTCCCCACATATATGAACCGCAGCTCTGTAATCTTCCTGTGCAGCCTGACCTTGATTCCAGAGATCATGCAATTTCTTTTTCCTTCTGTGTTGGTTTTGCTTGGCCCAGTTTTGGTAGGGGGGTGGAGGGGAGTGTTAACAGCCTGCATGGGAGAAAAACACCACATCCTTGGCTACCTTTGAGAAAAAGAGATTGGAATGTAGAATTGATAACGCAGGTGGCTGAACTGAAAACATTGGCGACACTGCAGCTTTTTGCAAACCCACCAATCATATGCTGATGAGTAGAAAGTGACAGCCTCACTGACCAATGTATGTTTGACACAAATGTATGCACTGGTTGCTAAANTTTTTCCTGAGCCCAAATTATCACGGGATCTCTGCTCTCCACAGAGAGAAGACCTTCAGACTGTCAGATAGGAGGAATGCCCTCAGGAGTCCTCCTCCCCCCTGGGTTTGGCAACTTCTTTTGTCTTTCTTAAGCACCCAGTCATTATGGTAAATACTCGGTCATTACTGTGTCTTAGCAACAAGAATGGGGAAAAATTGCCCAAGAGGGAGAACGATAGGAGAAATCCTAATCTCCAACAATCTCTATAAAAAAATGCTTCCTAATGTCAAGTCTAAATGTCCCTGGTACAGCTTTGAACCATTCCCACACATCCTGTTGATGCCTTAGGATTTTTAGTTTCTATATTTTCATGCGTCTGTCTTCTAGTACTTCTCTAGTACAACACTAAAACTAACATTCTCCCATCTTTAGACAAAACAATCCCTCTCTGAGCCTGAATCCAAGGACACCTCGCTGCCTCAGAGCCCCAAAATATGCAAACAACAGCGAGTTGGGGGGGGAGCAAATTTGTGGCGGTTGACATCATGACCTGAAGATCATTGGAGAATTAAGACCCAATATATTAAAATGGCAGAACTTATAAAAGATGAAGATCTCGTGACTCAGGGTCCATTTTGGCTGTAGCCTCAGGAGGAGGCTTTTGTCTGCCCTGATGTACCAGTAGGCCTGTTAGGCCTATATTAAAGTTGACTATTCTCATTCTCTTAAGTTTGTCTGGCCTCTGTTTCAGATTAGCCTGATTGATAAGGCATCACTGTCACTGGATGTCAGAGAGAAGAGATCACTATCTCACTCTCCACTTCCCCTCCTCTGGAAACTGTAGAGAGCAATGAGTTCACACCTCAGCCTCTTTTTCTCCAAACTAGACAAGCCCATAGACCTCAGCCACTACTCATAAGACATCCTTCCAGCCCTTTCACGAGCTTTGTTGCCCTCCTCTGGGGGCACTTGAAGGACCTTTACATAATTTTTTAATTGTGGGGCCAAGAAGTGGACACAATACTCAGGGTGAGGCTGCATCAATGCTATATACAGAGATAAGCAACTCTTTTAACCGGCTGGTTATGCTGTGTTTCATGCACCCGGGAACACAGTTTGCCCTCTTGGCTGCCAGGGCTCATTGCTAACTCATACTGAGCCTCCTGTCAACCAGCACCCCCAGATCCCTTTCTGCAGGGCTACTCTACAGCCACTCCTCTCCCAGTTTATACTTGTGGCTGGTGTTACTCCATCCTAGGTGCAGAATACAGCATTTGTTTGTGGGGTTACAGAATATTGGTAGTGGTAACAGCAGAGCAGCTGACCTTGAAAGTCAGGCCTATCTCCTCTCCTTGCTGTGAAAGAAGCCTTGGAATTAGTAAACATAACTGATCACAAGTGAAGTAGGTAGGCTGTAAGAAAAGTTTGTAACTACTAGTTCATGCGAGACTAAAAGAGCACTGCTTGTTACCGTAGAAGGTATTGTTTACCTATTACCATAAAAGGCAATATTCTGAGACAAGATAATTGATTGGAGCATGTTGTAGGGTAGAATCACTTCCAGGTTAATTTACGATATATAAGGAATTTACTACTGCGCAATAAACATCTTCATGTCTTTACATGCCAACATGGAGTCGTGCCTCAGTCATCGCATTTGTTCTTGTTAAATTTCATCCCATTTATCATAGCCCAATGCTCCAATCTATTTAGATCCCTCTGCAAGTCCTCTCATTCCTGGAGAGAGTCAGCAGCACCTCCCAGTTTTGTATCATCAAGCAAACTTGCTAATTGTGCATTCAACTCCTGCATCCAGACTCCCAAGACCTTTGGAAGATGATTGAGAGGGATCTTGACATAACATCCATTAGCCTTTCAGAATTCTGTGATGAATCCCATCTGGCCCAATGGACCTGTGAACATTCAGCTGATGCAGCTGTTCCCTGACATTTTCGTGTCCACAAATGGAAAGTCATTTTTCCCACATTCGTGGTCCTCTGACTAAGGGGGCTGGGCAGCCCAAGGGCTATCAATATTATTAAAGATTGAAGTGAGAAACACATTGAATTCCTCTGCTTCTTCTTCCTCCCTACTAGTCAGTTGACCATCTTCAACAAGTCCAATATTTTCTTTAGACTTCCACTTGATATTAACATACTTTAAGAAAGTTTTTCTTGTTGTCTGAAGCAACACTGGCCAGTTTCAACTCTAATTGTGATTTGACCTTTCATATCTTGTCCCCACATATAGAACCGCAGCTCTGTAATCTTCCTGTGCAGCCTGACCTTGATTCCAGAGATCATGCAATTTCTTTTTCCTTCTGTGTTGGTTTTGCTTGGCCCAGTTTTGGTAGGGGGGTGGAGGGGAGTGTTAACAGCCTGCATGGGAGAAAAACACCACATCCTTGGCTACCTTTGAGAAAAAGAGATTGGAATGTAGAATTGATAACGCAGGTGGCTGAACTGAAAACATTGGCGACACTGCAGCTTTTGCAAACCCACCAATCATATGCTGATGAGTAGAAAGTGACAGCCTCACTGACCAATGTATGTTTGACACAAATGTATGCACTGGTTGCTAAAGTGGATAAAAGAGGCCTGTCTCAGAATAAAGGGCTTACTGTTTTGTGTGTGTATATGTGTGTCTTTGTGTCTGTTATTTGTGTCTGCTGTCTGGTCAACAGCGATTGGGGGGGGGGGGGGGGGCAAAAAAGATGGCTCCTGTAAGAAGCTAAGAAGCTTCTGGAGGCTTCCACCACATCCAGCAGAGCCAATCTCTGATGGCTCTGAGGATGATGGAATGCCGCTGACCAAGTCTGGGCCAGTTCAGATGTGGTTAGGCCTCTGTGAAAACATATTATAGAAAGAAATCAAAACAAAGTAGTAGCCACAGTAGTTTTGCCAGAGGAGGAGGAGGAGGCAGAAATATGTGAGGGATGCAGACACCAAGGTCAGTGAGAAGAAGGGGGAGGAGCTGCTCCAGGCGCCAGAGCCGGCATCCTTTGCAAGCCATGGCAATGACCATGGTGGAGCAGGCTGCCCTGCAGCCCATGGGGTCCACAGAGGTGCAGAGATCCACCCGCAGCCCGTGGAGGAGGGAGGTCCCTATGCCGGAGTGGGTGGACGCCGAGAAGGGGGCTGTGTCCAGCAGGAGACCCATGGAGAGAGAGGCCTTTGCTCCCGAGATGGAACAGCCTGACCTTAGGCCTGCACCCAGTGGACGAGGGACCCCACGGTGCAGCAGTTTTGGGACGACTGTCTGCCCATGGGGCGACTCACGATGCAGCAGATGTGTGTGGACTGCTGCTCGTGAGAGGGTACCACGCTGGAGAGGTTCACTGAGAACTGTCTCCCGTGGGAGGGACCCCATGGCAACACGAGGGAAGGACTTCTCCCTCAGCAGGATCCAGGTGATTTACTGACCAACCCCCACCCTGTCCCTCCCCCCCCCCTCCCCCTTGCACTGTTGGTTGGGAAGGGGGGAGGAGTGGGAAGAGATTGGTGTCTTAAGGGTTTATTTTATTCTCATTCTCCTCCTCTGACTTTGTTAGTAATAATCCACTTTGTAACTTAGCAGAGCCTGTTTTGTCCATCAAAGTGTTTCCTCCCTGTTCCTTATCTCAACTCATGAACCCTTTTGTTGATTTTTTTTTCCCTTCACTCTTCTGCCCCAGTGGTGGTGAGGGAGAGCGAGTGAGCAGGTTGTGGGTGCCTGGCTTTCGGCTAGCGTTTTAAACCATGACACCTTCTGATCTCCTTGTTCGGCTAAGCTGGTCTTCTGCCCCGTTTGCTTGACTTGTGACACGAAATTGCCTGTTCCTGTGCTTTTAAAATGTGGTTCTTAAAGACTGACCAGCACTCGTGGACCTTAAGCCCTCAAAAGCAGATTCTTAGGTACTCTGCTAAATAACTCCCTCAATACCTAAAGTTTGCACTCTTGCAGTCCAGGGTAGCAACTCTGCTGTCTTTTTTTTCTCATTACACTGAGAATTTTAAACTCAACCATTTCATGATCAGTGTGGTCAAGACAGCCACCTACCATCTCACATTGTTGCCTAAGACAAAAGGAAAAACCTTGCAACAGTGTTAAGTAGTTTGATAAAAGCAGATCTTTAATGAAAGCTTTCAGATGAACAAATATGGCTCTTTGCACACATAATAAAAGATTTCTACAATTTTCATAAGGTTGATTAATTAGTATATCTAGCAGGCACATCCTGGAGATCAGTTTCCCCAGCTCGGGGCCTGCTCAGGACCTCGGAAGAAGCCGAGCAAGTGAAATAAGGGACTCTAAAAATCCAACAGCCTTCTCTGCAGTGAGGAACACCAAAGTTTTAATACCTAACAGTTATTTACTTTTTTTCCTGTGCCCTACAGGCACTTTGTTAAAATAAACAGTTTTTTCACTTTCATCCAAAAGTTCCTTTTGTATTGGTGGAGTAGGTAGTGCCAAACCCCTTGTCTTTTAGAGGAAAGGTTCATTCCAGAGAGTTTTTTCCTAAACTTGTCTCAAACCTGAGACAAACTCTTATTCCAAGAATGATCTTTTTGACTGTATTGAGTTGGGACTGATTTTGATGACCAGTTAGTAAAGAGTCATAAAATTATTTTACATTTACCATTTTCAGTATTAGAATAATTTTCTCTCCCTCCCCCTCTCACCTTTATTTCTCCTCCATAATTTCACAGGACTGCAAGGCTACAGAAAGGTCTAATAAATTTTCAAACTCTCTTTGTGTCTGGAAGGTGGTAAAAAAATCTAACTGCTCTGCTGTACAGGGGTCCTCTGACTGCACAACACCCTTTTCATGTACAATGCTATTATGATTAATGACCTTTCACCTCAGACTTTGCTAAATACCTGGTCTTTAAAGCAAACTGGTGTATCACAGTGAGAGCAAAAGCAAGGCTGCACAAATTAATGTGTTCTCACAACCTCCAGCATGTCAACTGTCATAGATATCTCTGAATGACTGAAAGATAGAGAAAAATAAATATTGCATTCTGTGACTTTTTGCCTCTAATGACGACTTTTCAACATTTTTGAAGCCATGATTAAATTTTGATAACTATGGGAGTCACTCTGAGAAGGCTGAAATAGAGGTAATTTCAGTCAGGGTCTCACATTTCAGTAGGGAGTAGGGAACTTATTAGTGTGTGAATTGCACTCTGAAAGAGATAAAGGGGAGGCTGATTTAATCAGAGGAGATGCTGAGTACAGGATAGTCAGGAATAATTTCAGCCTAAGTAGACATCAAGGCTCAACTGATGCTAAACACAGGCTCACCTGAAACAGAGGTCCAAACAAACTTAAGAGAATAAAAGCAGACAAACTTAATACAGGCCTATTGGTACATTAAGGGCAGACAAAGCCTCCTCCTGAAGGCTACACAAAAGTCACCAGATCTTCCCTTTTATAAGTTCTGTCTTATTAACATATAGTTTGTGGTTAAGGTTTCTTCTCTCTTTTTTTCCTTTCTTGAGAATTTTCTTTCCCATTTTTGTTGCAGGGATACACTGATTGCCAAGTCATCTTTTGATGGCTGGCGGATTGGGGAAGACAAAAGAAGCTGCTACGCCCTAGGGTGGACAAGAGTCTCCCCAGGCACTCTTCTGCCTGGCAGGTTTTTTTTTTTTCCTCTCTGTAGAGAGGGAAGTTCTCCAAGGGAGTTTTGGCTCGGGGAGGGCATGTGGATGTGGGGGGGGGTAGCTTAACTTCCTGCCCTGCTTGGCTTGGGGAGGACAGTGGACCTGCTGCCTGTGGGGGAGAAGCGCGCTGCTGTGCTGCGAACCCAGCGTCCTGCCATCGTTTCTGTTTGCTGCACTGTGGTCTTCTGCCCCCATGCTTTGCCAGGGACCCCTGGGATTCCAGCTGCAGTGGTCGAGTTCTGCTGCATCTCATCTACAGCCACGGGATTCTGCTCGCCTTTTTTGCACATCTGGCCCTTCTGAAGTTTTCTGCTATCCAGAGGGAGCACCAGGATCGCCGTTTTCCCCCTGTGAGTTTGTAGGGGAACTTTTCTCCATCTATCTCTGCCGTTTTGTGCCTGTCCTTGGCCACGTGGGAGATCTGAACCTAGCCAGGACCCACGCCACAGCGCCCCCTGCAGCGGCCAGGAAATCATCGCACCCGCCCTGCCCAGTCAGGAGCCAACAACACCCCTGCCAACTGGGACCATAACTGCACCAAAGGGGAGAGTGTGGGTGTGAAGCTGTCACTGGGTTTGTGGCTGGGTTGGTTGTTGCTATAGTTGTTGTTACTTGTTTCAGCTTGTTATACATATTAGTAAAAACTGTTATTCCCTTTTACCCATATTCTTGCCTGAAAGCCCGTGTTTTTCAAAGCTATAATAATTCGAGGGAAGGGGGGTCATATCCACCACTCCGGGGGCAGGGGGGGTGTCCCTGCCTTCATTAGCAAATACCTGTCCACCTGTCTTTCAAACCAAGACACATATCCGGCCTCAATTCCCCAATGATACTTTGAGGTGATGATGTCAACCACCCTGAGCTTGCTCCCCCCAATTCACTGTTGTTTACATATTTTGGGGCTCTGAGAGAGCAAAGTGTCCTTGGATTCCAGGCTCAGAGAGGAATTGTTTTGTCTAAAGATGGGAGAAATGGTTTCAGCACTGTACACTAGAGAAGTACAAGAATACAGATACTTGAAACTAGAAGCTAAAACTCCTAAGGCATCACAACAAGCAGCTTTTCTGTCTGCTGGTTTGGCAGCTGCTGACCTGATGTCTGAAACCTTTGAACTCTTACAACGGTAATACCATTGTCAAAGCAATTTGCTTGCAGCTTTCTATTACCAGTTATTTCATTTGTGGGCATGGGACACTCAGTTGGAAAGAGTAGTTGGCTCCTTTGCAGCAATAGAAGCTGGAAAGAACAGCCTTATTATTTTTTATTACTTTACTTTTGAATCCTTTACCTACCCCCCACCCCCTTTCCAGTTTCTCTCTTCTCCTGCACACTCCACATACCCCATACATACCCTACTGTATGGATGAAGTGTCATATCAGTTTAGCTGTTGATTGCAACAAAGGAAGCTGGGGAACCCCAAACTTTAAAACACCATGGTTTCATTGTATGAATGGAACTCCCTTGATGTCTGAATTGGTATTGCTAGAAGACACATGAAACACAATTATGAGTTCCTTTCACTGGATTTAAAGGACTCAAAGTGTATTCAAGCTTTTTAATGAGAGGTTGGAATGGCATGTCTTTTTAGTTAGAAAATGATAGCATACCTGTGAAATAGATAACTAACATAATGCCATTCCTATTGCACATTTCTTTTTACTCAGTGTACATTTTGTGCTAGCAAGAATTTTGTGACCTAAAGTGATGCTTGGGGTACTACTATTAC
Organism: Malurus cyaneus samueli; assembly: GCA_009741485.1. Taxonomy (NCBI): domain Eukaryota; kingdom Metazoa; phylum Chordata; class Aves; order Passeriformes; family Maluridae; genus Malurus; species Malurus cyaneus. The sequence continues at coordinate 45,036 of VKON01003258.1, read as the reverse complement.
TAATCCTCTGAAGTTGTAGCAGCTGTGAGGAAAATTTCATGTGTTGGTGTTTGTTTTTTCTTTTAGGGAGGTAGGATAGCTGAAGAAAGAGCAAGAAGACAGAGTGAAAAGTTTACTATTTTATTCCAGCTGATATTGTGAATTAGTGTTGCTCTGTTTTGATTGATTGGGGTTGTTTTTTTTTTGCCTGAGAAAGACCACTTTCTCTTTTTTAACTGATAAGTCTCCCTGGGTCTAGTATTATACCAAACACCAGGATAGAAGATGTGACTAGGTTTTTGTAATGGGATGGAGAAGGAGAGTGTCTGCTCCTTTAAGGGTATCTGGTCAAAAACCTTTTTAGTACAAAGAGAATAATAAGAAAGGAAGCCATAGACAAGAACATACAGAGACACAAACCTGACTGACGAATGTGACAAAGGCAAAGACTAGAAACAAAGCTCACTAGTCACATTAGTTAGTGGGCTATCAAGAAACTGCAGGAAAACTGGGATTTTGTAATCAAATTTTTGTTATCAAATTAAAACCTGAGGATCCAGCATGTTGGAGAGGGTTTGGTGGAACTATGCAAGTTTATGAAGGAATAAGCAGAGGAAGGGAATTGGAGAGGAATAAGAGACAGGGGTAGACAGAAATTGGTATAAAAGGAGCTGGTTGAATGTAAAACAAATACAGTCAGTACATTTGTCTGACTGAGCCATGTGCCTAATCACCACAGTCTGTCCTATCTTCTTATTAAATCTTTTAACTATCTCGCTATGTAATCTCACTCTCTATCCTATGCGCATGTGTGTTTCAAGGACTAAGGGCCAGCTACTGCTGTTGTCACCAAAACTACAGGAAAACCTAAAACTCTCCAACAACATTTTTAATGCTAGAGTCAAGGCATTACTTTATTTTCTGGCCAGAACGTTGTTCTTGCCAGGATGTGCAACAGAAATAATTTCATCCATACATAGCCCAGGTGTGTAGAGGAAATCATTCTGTGACACATGGATTTTACAAGATTTTCTCCAAACTTTATATAGTCAAAACCCATAGAACTTCATTGGTTTAATGTTCATTGGTCCAAAGTTGCACAGTCTTTAGCATCTGGTTTCCTACTGGATCTCCTAACTTTGGACAAAGTTAGGAGAATAAAAAGCAGACAAATTTAATGAGGCCTACAGGTCATCCAGGACAGACAAAGCCTACTTGTGAGGCTACACTCAAAATGGATGCTGAGTCACAAGATCTTCACCTTTTATAAGTTCTGTCTTATTAACATATCAGGCCACAATTCTCCAATTACACCTTCAGTGATATGTCAACCACCCAAACTTGCTCCCCCCAATTCACTGCTGTTTACATATTTTGGGGCTCCGAGGCAGCAAAGTATCCTTGGATTTTCCAGTTGAGAGCAATGTTTTGTCTAAAATGCCAGAAACAGAGGTTTTTAGCACTTTATGAAGCCTAGAACTATACCCCAGAGCTACAGATACATGAAGAATAGAAGCTAAAAATTCTTAAGGCATGGGTTTGATCATTACAACACATTTTTGATAGGGGCCACCTATGAAATGCCATTCTTCAAACTGACTTGGCTTACAGATAAGCCTGTTTGGATTGATCAGTGGTGCCTCAAAGGTGAGCAGCTTCACCAAGCCCAAATTCTTACACAAGAGCAACTGCAATTGAGTAACATAGTCTCTTCCACCAGCCCATGGCGTACACCTATTTTTGTTATCCCTAAGAAACCAGGAAAGTGGAGGCTTTTACAGGATCTCAGGGCAATTAATGCAGTCATGTTGTCTATGGGACCATTACAACCAGGAATACCTAACCTTAAAATGATTCTAGAACATTGGGAATTATCAACAATTGACTTGAAAGACTGTTTTTTTACAATTTCTTTGCATCCTGATGATGCACGTAAATTTCCCTTTTCTTTACCATCTGTCAATCATGAGGCTCCCATGGAATGATACCAGTGGGTTGCGCTACCTCAGGGTATGAAAAACAGTCCTACTATCTGTCAATTCATTGTTCACTCAGCAATACAACCAGTATGGCAAAAATATCCATCTGTTTTGCTGCATCACTACATGGATGACATGTTAACTGCTTCTGACAGCTCCGCATTGCTATGTGATTGCCTTGCTGCTTTAAAAATAACGCTTGCCAGCAGAGGCTTATGTGTAGCCACACAAAAAATCCAAACAGAACCTTCTTGGAAATACCTGGGCTTTAAATTATTAGAGACAACAGTCATGCCACAGCCAGTAACTTTAAAAACTGACATGTGCACATCTGAACGATTTACAAAAGTTATTTGGCACTATTAATTGGATTCACCCTTTCTTGAGAATCACCACAGAAGAATTATCCCCTTTATTTCAATTCTTAAAAGGGGACCCAGATCCTTCCTCCCCTAGGCAGTAAACAAAGACTGCCTGAGAGGCTTTGACACATGTAAGTGACAAAATTAATAAATCCTTTGCCACCGGGGGAGGGTGGAGGGGGAGGGTGAGGAAATGTGAGAAAAAAGTGGAGACACAAGGTCAGAGGGAGGCGGAGGAGAAGACAGGTGCTTTTGCTGTGGTGCTCGACCATGGAGAAAACAAGCTGTTCTGAATGACTGTTTCTTCAGTGGGAGACCTGTACAGAAAAGAGGCCCTGCATCCAAGATAAACAATCTTGGAGGGCTGGACTGATCATAAGCCGGGGGAAGAGATGGCCCCACGTCTGGAGCGAGTGGATGCTTAGAAGAATTGTGTTCTGCCAGGAGATTTGAGAGAGTGGCCTTGCTCCTGGAATGAGGTCAGCCTCGAAGGGCTGTTTCCCTTTCTCCCACGAGGTAAAGAAAAAGAATTCCATGCCACCAGCAGTGGCACACTGGCTGCTCTTGGGATAAGAACCTCCATAGCTTGGAGCTGGATGAGAACTGTTCTCCTATGGTGCTGGACAACAATGGTATAGAGATGGACTGGCCATAAAACTCTCACCCCTTCCCCCCTTGCGCATGGGAAGGCATTGGAGGGGTGGGGCGAACTGGGAGAGAAACAGGTTCGTAGAGAGAAAACAGGTGTCTTAAAATGTCCCGTTTTTTTTTCTCCTCCTCATAAATTCCCCCCCGTCGTTCTTTTCCATCCCCTCCCTCCCACATGTAGTATTCTTAGTAGTCTTAGTAATAAATCTATTTTACCAACTTAAGTTTTTCCAGCCTTTTGACCATTCATGGAACATGAAAATCTTTCTCTCAATGTTATCTTATCTAAAAGCCATAAATCATGGTGTTAATTGGGCTTTGCAAATCCCCTCTGCCTCTCCTGGGGATGGGGGTGGGGGGGACATCATGGGTGCTTTGGCATTCGGCCAGGGCTCAAACCACGACAGATGTAAAATGACATTTGGGAAATGAGGTGAAGTAGCATCCACAGATTTTTGGAGATAGACAGATGCCGGCATGTAATAGCAGTCAACTTTTTTGCAATCTCCAAGTGTGCATGTATTAAATGTAGTTACATAGAAAAATTAGCACAATGTAAAGTCATAAAGGGTACTTGTTTGATTCCACATTAAGCATATAGGTGGTGAATCAGTAACATAAGTAGTATTGCTAATATATATGTCTACAACATCCTGATCTAGGGGAGGAAGCCAAGTTCCTCCTACCCATTCTGTTCCATTGTTGCTGAGGGCTTTTGGATCCCACCGTGTCAGAGGTCAGGACAGTGGTGGTTCAAGAATGTGTGTCCAGTAGATTCTTCCTTCCACCACTTGATGGCAGAATAGCAGTAGAAAGAGGACAAAATTTGCTGTTGTCGTACTGTACTTGACTGGATTTGATGTATTGTGCCAGAAGCCAATACGGCCCTGTAGGTAAACACACCCATAACCTCTCCCCCAAGCTAACAGTGGAACTGGACCTTTCCACTGACCACTATGTACATCTTTGTATGTAGCTTCTGGGTGAACTTCTCCATCAGCAGTCTGGCCTAGGCCTCTCTGATGTGCTGTTAGGTCATCTCTAGTGGAAAGATTCAAAAAATTAAAAACATAGGTTGCTTTGTCATGCTGCTCTTGAGGGAGCATACCAACCAGGTTCCCCCTTTCTTGTTTCTGTGGGATGTTTTTCAATGTATAACGTGCCCTTTCCACTATGGCTTGCCCTGTTGGAGAATGGGCAATACCTGTAACGTGTTTGATACCCCAAGTATGGAAAAATGTTTGTGTTTTATGAGATGTATATGCAGGTCTGTTATCTGTTTTTTTCTGTTGAGGGACCCCCATCATGGTAAAAGCACGTAACCAATGTCAGGTGGCATCTCTCAATTTCTCACTTTTGTGTGCTGTTGCTACTATGAATCCTGAAAAGGTATCAATGGAAACATGGACATATTTAAAATTCCCAAAGTTTGATATGTGTGTTACATCTGTGTGCCAAATGTCATTAGGTTTCAACCCTCGTGGGTTTGTATCCAACATTTGTGGCAAAGAGAGAGTTTGCTGACATTGTGAGCAAGTATTCACTATATCCAGTGCTTGTGGCAAAGTTAAATCAAATTGTTTGGCTAGTTGG
>VKON01003258.1:8775-21313 GCA_009741485.1 Malurus cyaneus samueli | reverse complement strand
AATTTATATATTCGTATGATCACACCTTGGCTTCAGTCAGATCACACACGACATTTTTGGTGCCTAGATCGATTAGAAAAGTAAATCAGGTTTAATAACCCACAACAGTGTGAGATATAAGAACAGTTTAATAGGAAAAGCAAAAACCACGCAAACGGCAAAGTCAAAACAAGGAATTATCATCTGCTTCTCATGGCAGGTATTCAGCCATCTCCACAAAGCAGGCCCATCTGATGCAGGGAAGTTAGAAGTTATAGGGTAACTTGTTAGAAACTGTTGCTAGACAGTGTATATTGTTACTAAACATTGATTGTGTTTGTCAAAGCAGAAATGAGAAGTAAAAGATATTGACAAAAGCAGGGGCTGTGACCAGCTGTGTTCATGGAACCCCTACGCTGGCTAAAACCAGATTTGTTGTTTGGACTTGGCCAAGGACTCAGAAGCATGTGCAAGCACAGAAAGTGAAAGTTCAAGACAAGAGATGAAGTATTTTACTTCTCCCAAGACCCCCAGAGCCACTACAAATAACTGCGAGGTGAGCACATGGAAAGTACTTTTAAACTCATATATAAATGCGGGGATAGGTCATGCATATGATAATGGCGAATTGGCGAAACCTGTGAATTGTAACATGTAACCTGAATATATACCAAGCGATACTCCGTGCTGGGGTGTGGCGGCTTTGAGGAATACTTCTCCGCCACACCGTCGCTGCAATAAACATACCTCTTCACAATTAAAATTATATAAGTTGTGGAGTTTAGCTCAGATCATTTTTGGATCACATCATGTTTAATTGTTACTTGGGAAGACAAAAGTTATCACTCCGAACATCCTCCTTCTGGGTAACTTCCCCAGTTTATATACTGGTCATGGCTTTTAAATGGTGTGGAATACCCCTTTGGCAGTTTGAGTCACCTGTCCCTGTGCCTGGGAACCCAAAACTGATATCATATTCTACACTATCTGTGCCTAAAGTTTGTCGCCATCTCTTTAAGACCCTGTAGCCAAAAAGAGAATTGCAGGGCCAGCAAGTGGTGGTCTTTTTAAAGTGGTCGCCAACAAGCTCTCTCTTGGCTGGCTACTCACAACAAACAACCCAAGAAGCTGCATTCAACAATCAAAAAACTGTTTCAGAGTGAAATTTGCAAACTCTATCATGGGACGAAGACAGAGCCAGTCAAGCGTGGCACTGTTTCTCAGTGTTCAAGTTTCCATTTCCCCTCCTCCCATCAGAACAGGGATTCGAGACAGCAGAGCCAACACCAGTGGAGTCCAACAGGTGGCAGGAGGCAGCAACAAACAGCAGTCGGACCTACACACACCAGCAATTCCCATCTGCCACTAGAACTGCCTGGTAAGCTCCTACCTTCCCGGTTTTTTTTTTGTTCCAGGGAGAAGGTTGAGCTGAGTGGGGTTTGTCCACCATTTTCCCTTTGTCTCCCCCCACACAATTGTCAGCAGAGGGACATCTTGGGGGAGTAGGTTACTCTGCCATTTTGAGTTTCTTTTGCTCCGGGAGTCAGTGAGATTTCAGCAACTTTGTAACTAGTGACTATTACTGTTATTTTTTGCCTGTTGCTGTTTTGGTTTTTTAGTAAATTGTTATATTTTCACTTCTATCTACCTGTATTCATTTCTCCTTATTGGTGGAAAGGGACTTGTTAAACTAAAGGGGAAGTAACTCATTTTAGAGTGTCGACCCCTTAAAATTGTCTTAAACGAAGACAAGTTTGGCACCCAATAGGGGGCATGAAAGAGAAAGTGAAAAATTACAATTTTGACCAAAATATTTGTGTATTGGGTGCAAAACTCACTGGTCACCATGCTGCTTAGTCTAATCATGGGGGCATGGCACTTAAGCTTGACTCTGTTTTGGATCAAGGACACAAACCAAGACTGCTTTGTTGATACACTCTGCGATATCAGTTTATGTATAGATAACATCAGAGGCAATGAGGATTCTTTGGGATGTGTATTTGTTGCTGTTTGCCTGTCCTGGTCTCGGCTGCAACTTATGGGGTTTAGTAATAATTGCCCCAAGCCTGTTGGGGGAACAGTAGGGTGTGGGGTGACATTTGGCGATGGAAGAGACGGGGCAGATTGCTTGGATGCAATAAGCCGATTTTATTGATACAGAGCAGAATATTTATACCTTTTCAGCAGTAACTAAAAATAGATCCTTATATAAGCAATATTCACTATATAAACTATATCTATGTTTCTTAACAACATTGCAAAACTTAGGGCTAGCACTGACTAGTACAGGTACATGTCTAAACATGCTGTTCTCTTATGTTTTGTGGTAGGCCTCACTGCTTGCCATGGTTTGCGGCCTAGTGTTTCCCTCTGGATGTTAAAAACACCATGTTTTTGTTAATTCTTTTATGTCACCCCCATTTATGCTACAACACATTTAGAATCAGGGCTGAGATTTCCAGGGAGGTTGCCCAGAGATCTGCCCCAGTGGTGGTGTCATGGTTTGGAGAGGGAATGAAAAAAAATTAACACAAGGGTTCATGAGCTGAGATAAGGACTGGGAGAAAACACTCCAAGGACAAAACAGGCTCCACTTAAGTTACAAAGTAAATTTATTACTAAACATGACAGCTCAGAGGGGATAATGGAGACGTTAAAATAAACTTCATAATGACACAGTTTCCCCCCCTTCCTCCTTCCGTCGTATGACGGATGTCACGCGGGAGGGACGGGTGAGATAGAGGGGTCGGAGCCGGACCTCGCTAGGCAGCTGAGGGCAAGCGTCTTCCTATGGCGCAACCCTCCTTAGCTCTTGGAAGCAGTGCTTCCCGCCTCTTTTCCCTGGACTGGGTCGTACCCACATGTCCTCACCTCGCTCCTCCTCTCTGGCTAAAACCTGCGGTGCGCCCCCTTGTATTTGTATTTCTTCTTCAAATATGTATCAAGAGGCATACCAATGTGCCGGGCAGCATGTCTATCATCCTCAGAGCCTCAAGATGATTGGGACCCATCTGGCGGCATTGGGTGGACGCCTCCAGAAGCTTCTCACAGGAGCCATCTTTTTTGCTGCCCCCTCCCCCAGTACCAAAAACTGGGCCAAGCAAAACCAACACAGGTGGAAAATCCTGAGTGGCATGGGATGTAGGAATGTTACCAAAAAAATCAGTAAAATTAAAAAACTCCTAAACAGCAATGCAATGTTAAGAAGCAAGCATTCTTCATTCAGCCAGATGCACAAGGGGATAGCTCCTCCTAAAGTGCATGCTGAGTTCAGGAAAGTTTCTGTTTATATACTGTATTTGACATACATATTCATTGATTGTCCCAGAATAAACATACATATAATAATAATTTCCCACAAATCATTAACGTATTTCCCCTCCCCTTTACACATGTGTTCTTCTGTCCTGGGGGTCTCCCTGGTGGGCCCTAGTGGTTGTGGACCCCAGTGTTACAGCTGACTGGGTCAAGTTGGCAGGGCACTGGGGCTGGTGAACTTCCAGTTTCCTTCTTACACAATGGGCATTGTGCAGTTCCATAGGTCAGTAGTTTTTTGGAGAACAAGTATTTTGTTAACTCACCAGGTGTAGACAATTTATCATCTGGTAACAGGAGGATATAGGCCAGGTCCTGTAGAAATACTCTGCCCCAATAGTTTGGAATTTCCCCCAAACAAATTCAGGACCCAGCTGAGGTAGGGAAATATCTGAAAGAAAATTGCAATGACAGCTTCAAAGAGAAGCAGCTCATTGCACTGTGCTGGGCCCTGGTCAATGCTTATCGCACACTGCTCATTACTGTACAGCAGCACCTACAGCCAGAGGGGAAGTAGAACAAATCTCCAGACACCATGGTCAGTCTGCAGCTAAACCAGAAGGAAAATCTAAGCCAATAGCAGTCAATCTTGTCCAAAGGAGGAAATACAAAACCAAACCCATTTGGCCAGTGAATGATGATGGGGCAGCAGAGGAATCAGAACCAGAAAAAAAATCACTGAATCTGTATCCTTAGAAAGTGATCTGAGGAAAGACCGCACCCAATGAGCCAACTCTATATTGAGCTGGTTGATGACATGCAGAAAAGACACCACAACTAAGTGAAGTTGTAAGGTAGGTATGTTTATTCACAGCTGGGATTCGTGGGAAATCATTTTCCAAAAACACACACACCCTTGCAGCAAAGTCGCCCGTCTTATATTGGGTTACAAAATGTATATTCATTGACTGTCACAATACGCCTATACATATTCATCAACTATCCCTGCTTCCTATGCTAATTAGTCTGTATGTAGTTATGTTGCCTTGAAAGGCCAGTTTTTAATAATGACACAGACACGGTATTTGGGATCCCAGGTGCACAACTTGATGGCAGAATGCACCCCCGTGTACAGCCGGGTAAAGTTTATAGTTTCAGGAATTAGCATACCTATCTAGGACTTCCCAATAAGAAACTTAAAATGCAGTAATGTTCCCCCTTATTCTAATGAATCCCCCCCAGATAGGCCAGAGTCCAGTTTACCAAGATGTCTGGCAGAAGGGCTTCACCCAAGGCTGGAGCTCGGGTTTAAGATAGCACCAGGGTCACACTGACTCCTTCTCAGGATGTTTGGTCTCTTGCCCAGCAAAACAACCTAAATAAGCTGGAAAATATCAAGCGTTCAGATACAAGCATGTGGGTAAGGGGTACAGGCGGATGCTAGAAGGTACAGAAAGCTTAAAAAGGTAAAGCAAAAACATCAGGTATCCTCCCCCTTTTTAGAGACTAAGCAAGAGACTCCACTTGTCTAGTCTCTACACATAGCATTAAACTACACTACATATACAGAGATACTTCTTTACTCAGGCCCATCTGATAACCAGAATAATACGGTGAATTTTAAGGTGGTATTTTTGGAACTAATTCAGGTAGAATTTGAGTCCTTTTCCATTTTCATACCAATCAAGTGGCCAGTTTCACCCCCATCTAGAGGAGATAATTGGGTACGATCAGCAATTGCTCTGTCAAGAGCTCTGGAATAATTTTGGACGCATCACAATGCATTTAATGGGCCGATATCTGATCCATGTTAACATTTGGGCAGACAACAGCGTGAAAAACAGTTTAAACTACATTCATCTTTGATTTCGCATTAGTCTCTGGTTCTTCATGGTTTCTTGGACTCTGGAAGTATGAGTCTAACGCCTTTTCAGCAACTTTGACATCAGTGAGGATGGGCAGCAAAGCTTGGAACAGTCCCTTCTGCTTCAGGTTGCAAGGGGTTGTTCCCACCACTTGATGCAGATCCTGTCTCCAGGCTGGAATGGATGATTGGCAGCAGGTGTATCAAGCTCTATGGGCTGGACAGCATGGCGAGTCTCTGGAGCTTCTGCAAATTGGGAACTTAAACCATTAAGCCATTCTGCAAATCAGACAAGTTTTCCCCGGGATATGTGGGAACCTGGTATGGTTGCATACATTTCATAGGACTTACATTGTCCCTTGCCTGGTTTATGTGAGCTCTCAGCAAGGCCAGAGCAGGCCTGAACCATGTCTTGAAGTTTCTGGCGATCTTACTTGATCTGGTTTTGAGGGTTCCTTCATACATATCAACCTTGCACTTGCTTGGTCCGTTATGGAGTAATCAGGTCCCAAGTAAGTCCCAGAATCCTGTAAAGCTTTCCTGACCACAGTGCAATGAATGTGGTCCTCTACTGATACATTCCAAAAAGAACCCCAGACCTTGGAATTATGTGTGTTGAGGAAGTTTTTTACTCCTCCTGCTGTGTTGGTGCAACCGGGGTAAGCCTCAGGCCATCTACTGAAGGTTCAACCATACCAGGCACATATTTTCCCTCCTTGAAGGCATTCAGCAAAATTATTTCCAGTAGTCTCCCGGGAGATCTCCTGCCTTCATCACCCCTAACACAACTCTCTTGTTGTGTAGGATTGTTTCTACAACAGGTCTCACACTTGCTTGTTATAGATTGTACAATATCATCATCCCCCTCCAATTCATACTTCTTCAGATGTTTAAAGATTTTTTGCTCCCCAGTGGGTACCCTGCTCCCTGGGCGTATTTCTAGTAGAATGGGGTGGGGTACAACTGACCTGTGGCGGTAACAGCCCCACTCACCTTCTTGATTTTCAGCTTTAAGAGCCTTAATCAATTTTTGATCCCCCTGTCATATTTTGGGTAAACCCTGTCAAAATCGACTCCTTCTTGTGGTACTACTGCAAGTTTGTCTTTTCCTGTACCCCTTTCTGTTGCTTACCAAAAAGGTATTTCCCAATTCAGGGGTTGTCTTGGGTTTGATTTGCTGCCAATTTTGTTCTGTATTCGTTTTCTGTGGCATATACGGCCCAAAAATGTTCTGTATCTTTAGAGGTAACCGGAAGAAGCCGCGTGGGCTGCTGGGAGCAGCGCGGGCGGTTTAAAAAGCACAGCGCTGCCGATTTCTGGGCTTTTTCCCAGCTCCGCTCTGGCTTCAAGCTTTCTCTCGTGGGAAGTCTTCTGCTCGCGAGTGCAGCCAGTTACATTGGTACAGTTTCGGGTTAGCTCGGCAGCTTCCTCACCCCCATCCATGCCTCTCCGGAGAGAAAAGCGCGTGGCTCACCTCCTCCGGTTTCGCGACGGAACGGGCTGCAGCAGAAACACACCGAGTCCTCTGACCCGCACAGGAAGAAAGACTTGGTACAGGTTTTCTTGGTTTTTTTTCTTTTTGCCCTGTTAACGAACGGCCACGTGGTTGTTTTTCTTTTGTTTTCTTTTTCCCGGGGACGGGAGGCGCCATTTTGTCGGCACGGTGGCGCGGTTTGAATATTGACCGTACTTCTGTATCTGTGTAGGGAGGCGCCATCTTGTCGGCACCGCGTGGCGGGGGGTCTTCTTTGAATAACCCATTACTTTATCTGTTGTCCTGTGGGCACTGTGGTTATTAAATTACTTTCTTTTCTCTTCACTTTTTTTGCCCATATCTATTTTCTGTTGGTGGGCGCGTGGGAAAAAAATTATTCAATTTATTTTCATTTCAGGGGAACGTTTCTCTGGTGTGTGTCTTGAAACATTCTGTCTCAAAACAGAGACAAATTTATGGCGCCCACGTTTTGGGGCTTGAAAGTGAAGAGAAATTGTAATAATTGTATTTTGTTTTAAATGCCTTGAATTTTTTCTCGTTAGAAGTCACCATGGCTTCTTTGAAGTAATTTTTTCATTTTTGGTCTTAGGTCTATTTGCCTATCCTATTATTAGGGCAATTTTGTCCTTGCATGGAGATTTTATAGGATCAGGGCACAAATTTCGTGTTGCTAATATTTATAGGTTGCTTTGTAGTGATGATTATAAGTAAGGGAGACGTACTGGGAGCTTTTGAAGCTGGTATTATTGTTATTTCTTCGTCCTTGTCTGAGTAACCTGTTTTGGGTTTAGTATTATAGCCGAGCCTGCTGAAGAAAAAAATAGGGGATGATGTTTCCAGCTTTCATTCTCTTTTTCCCTTCAAATCTGGCACATCACCTTTTGGGTGTTCAGTTTCCCTCGATGTTAAAGATTGCTCTTTCCTGTGTTATCTGGTGTGAATGGTCTATATGTGTCTGCAGCATTTCTAAAATCAGAGCTGAGATTTCCAGAGGGAGTACCAGGACTCCCCCATGTGTGTAAAATCTGCTGGATGTGGGATATGGGAATTATGCAAATAACTGGAAGAATTTTGCTGAACCATATTTTCAACTTCCCGCCTGAAAGTTCAGAACCCACGTGAAGTGGGGAAATATCTGAAGAGAAATGCAATGAGAACTGTAAGGAAAAGAACTCATTGCAATTGCTGGGTCTGGTAATGTTTATGCACCCTGCTCAATGCTGTAGGGCAGAACAGAGCTGGAGGGACCAAGGACAAGTCAGCAGACACCCCAGTCACTCAGGCTGCTACAGCTAACCCAACATGAGCCTTACGCCAGTAGCAGTTGCCCTATCCAGAGAAAGAAACACAAAACCAATCCATTCGGCCCCATAGATGATGAATGGGGCAGCATAACCATCACAGCTAGCAGGCGAATCTGAACGGTATTTATTGTTGGAGTCCTGACCCCAGGAAAACTTCGTCTCGCTTAAGGGTAGATTACAAAAGACGAAGCTTAATGAATCTATATTGGGTTGGCTGCGTCCACGTCTGGGACACTGCAGGTGACAATACGTTTGCTGGGATGGTGGTGAAGCGATGCGTTGGGATCCTGTCAGGTGATGTGCTATTGACCAAGGAATGCGAAGGGGTCTGAACCTCTCAGCTCTGGCCGGCTCCTAAAGTGTGAGGGAAAGATATATGTTGTGGTAGAAGATCTCCAGATCCATCAGACTTTCTGGAAGACATAGAAACAGGGATTTAAAATGCTTGAGAGAGCTGGCCGTGTCGGAGATCATTTTCAAATGATTTCAAACATTAGGGCCCAGACATGGTAAAATGAACACCGCTGATGTGGCTAAACTTGTGCGACTTGGGCACAAGAATATGCCTCTGCTTTAGCATGATGAAATGCAATTGAAGGGGATGAGATGTACTATGCGTGGCGAAACTCCGTGCATATGCAGATACTGTGCTGGCCCCACACATGCAAAGAATTTCAGCTGGAACAAGCCTATTCAGAACGCATACAGAACGTGGAGAACAAAATGCAGGAGTCGATCAGCAGTAGGAAGAGATTAAGAAGGCCTTCTCAAATTGCATTCGTTCAGACCAGAGGGCCTATCACCAGGAGCAGACGTCCCCCTGCCAGACAAGGAGAATACACTTCACGAACAAACCTCTGGGTACTCTGCGGTGAGCATGGGGAAACTGAGAGGTGGGATGGAAAACCACCTCTGCCCTGCAGCACGGTGCATGAATTGAAGCAATGGCAATGCATCAGAGAGGAAGCTTTCCCAGAAGCAGATAGCCCCCGGTTGTCCCACAACCAAAGTGCCAGTATAACGGAAGGCAGAATGACATGTCCCAACCCCCTGGAAGGAACATCTTGCAATGTATGCCCAGGGGAGGAATGACAACCAGTGCTAGGGCTGTCTCTGGTTCAGGCAGAGGCAGGAAACCTGCCTTTTGGACTGTGTGGATCGTTGGCCTGCACAGCAGAACCACAGAAAATGAGGGCTTTGGTTGACACTGGTGCGCAGTGCACACTCCTTCCTTGCGACATGTTGGACAGAATCTGTTTCATTGCTGGTTGTGACAGGAGGATCGGCAAGACCTGACTCTGGTGGAAGCTGAGGTTGAGCCTGACTGGGAAAGGAGTGGAGGAGCATCCCATTTGTAACGGGTCCAAGGCCCCAGAATCCTGGTATGACTTCCTCGAAGCTGGGTATTTCAAGGACCCAAAGGGATTCAGGTGGGCTTTGCGAATAGCTGCTGTAGAACAGATGGCATTTCAAGCAATTAACCCTTGCCTGGGCTGTCTGAAAATCCATTCATGCAGTCGGACTCCTCAAGGTGGGGAAGACACCATGTTCCAGTTGCAACTCAACAGTGCACCGCCGGCAGTACGACGAACCGAGATGCTGTGATTCCTTATTCATAAGATCGATCCGTGAGTGGGAGCCAAGGGGTGGTCAGGTCAAGGGCACACCTTCAACAGCCCCATCTGGCCTGTACGCAAAATCTGAAGGAGAATGAGATTGACTGTTGGACTATCGTGCGTTGTAAATGAGAGTGACTCCACCGCCTGAGCGCTGGTGCGGTGCCGGACATCTGGAGTCCAGTACGGGCTGGTCCAAGCAGCGAAGTGGACGCCACATTTGACATTGCCAACGCCTTCTTCTCCATTCCTCTGGCCAGAGAGTGCAGGCCTCAGTTTGCTTTCACCTGGAGGGTGTGCAGTACACCTGGAACCCGCTTTGCCCCAGGGGTGAAGCACAGCCCCACCATCTGCATGGGCTGTCCAGGCTGCACTGGAAAAGGGTGACGGCTCCGGAACTCTTCAGTATATCGTGACATCATTGTGTGGGGAATACAGCAGCAGAAGTATTATGAGAATAGAGGGGTAAGAAAGATCATCAAGTTATTCTCCTGGAAGCCGGCTATTGCTATAAAAAGGAACAAAGTTGAAGGGACCTGCTCGAGAAGATCAGTTATTTTGGATTGTAAAAAGTAGGCAAGCTGATGGACAGCGTCAGATCCCTACAGAGGTCTATCAAATAAGATCACTCAAATGTCTCCTCCACCTGTCTCACCAAGACAAAAGGAGACACAGCCTTCCTGTGGCTCGGTGCCGTTGGACTGTTGTGGAGGGATAGCAACATTCCCTTGAAATTACAGCCAGATACTCTGATGCCACTCATCTAACTGTAGGATCGACCCGCAAGCAAGAACCGATTTCACTGGATGGCGCTTTCTGACCAGCAGCAAGCTCGCCAGTCAACAGATAAATCGCTCATGTCGTAGCTCTCGGCTCCAGTCAGACAGGACCAGTAGGTGGAAGAGTGCTCTACTACTGCAGCTGGATGCAATGAGTCTGTCCTGGTGCCGTGTTGGCGAAAGGTCCCTGGTGGAGACTCGGAATGAGGCGGCCCTTGTGTTCTAGGAAGCCGAAGCTGCGATGGTCGAGGCCATACTACACCCCACGTAGAAGGAGATAGCTTGGCAGGCTCATTGAGGTGTAGTCCAAGAGCATTCAATAGAAGAAGTGATTGGCAGCTGATGAAGCCCCAGCTCCTCTATGGCACCCCGTAATACCGAGTGCTGGAGGTGGCATGTTACAGCATAGTTCCCTTCCTACCCCACCACGACTCACCGTCTACCTGGAGCAAATGGATCGCTTTATCACGTCAACCCACGAACTGCTCCCGGCATATGTGAAACCACTGAATCGCCTCTGGGAATCCCTGGATAATATTACCAAATTTGGCCCTGATGTGAAGACTTTTTGGTCCTTGCTGATGAGAGGAACAGAAAATGGAACCCGGGAAGTTTATCATAGCGTCTATATTTATACAAAAGCCAGAGAGAAGGAAGTGAAGAAGTCCTACCAAGCTCCATCCCTTTTCCAACTGAAGTCTTAGTTTAGTCGAATCGTCGGGTCTTGTCAGAAAATAGAATGTACCATTTGGCTGGGGTCACATTCCTGCTGATCATTAAGCAGAATGTCATGGCAAGAAACACTTTGAACTGTAATTAAACTGTTACCTGCAAAAGCCTAGAAAACTGAGAAGAGAAAAAAAATGTTTCGGACAAAATGAGAATTCAAGTTATAATGGGCCTAATTCTCTCACATATAATATTTACCAAAATCTCATCACAACATTTACTAATTCAAAGGCTTTTGTAAATTAACTTGACATCTGGAAAGATGAACAACAAGAGGAAAATGGCCTTTTCACTTTAATGCTCAATGAAATAAATTATGGTTGAGAAAAAGAAGATGAGCTCTCACTGGCAGATAAGTCAAATAATTTATAGAAGTGAGTAGATAGGTGAAAGAGGCGTCACTGAAACAAAGGGCAGGAACTGCACAAACACGTAAATTTCAAATTTGAGTTCAATGAGAAGAAGATAAAATTTATTCATTTGGAAAATTATTCCAGCTGATTTTGAGTATGTGTAGTTGAAAGTATTTTCATTTAAAAATGGAATTGAGTGAAATTTAGCATATCTTCAGTGAAATGAAACCCAAATACAAGAACCACTACACTACTGAGAGCACACTATTGTTAGATTTTGACTTCATAGAAATAAACAAGACCTTGGGTGACATCAAGTAAGAAGCTTTTCTAACTTGTTTTTCTCGTTCCAGACTACTTCTCTAGCAGGAAATTTTCAATGTGAACAAAATGGC
Source organism: Malurus cyaneus samueli (assembly GCA_009741485.1). Classification (NCBI taxonomy): domain Eukaryota; kingdom Metazoa; phylum Chordata; class Aves; order Passeriformes; family Maluridae; genus Malurus; species Malurus cyaneus. Next base: position 9,544 of record VKON01003258.1, on the reverse strand, counting down.
ATCATTATAAGAACTTTATCTGTTTGAAAGATCGGGATATGCATATAGCGCTTTGTGGGTTTTAAACCTGGGAGCTCGTCCAAAATTCCACTGACTCAAAAGAAAATCTTTCATTTCAACATTTGGCTATTAATTCAGTCCCTGGTCTGTTTTTAATAGAAGAATTCAGAAGTGCTTGGATTGCTTTCCTGCAGATCAGTAGATCTGTTAACCATTGTTCCCCACCAAATCTGAGCTTTGATAATTTATCCCCTTCCAACATGCAGACGTTCTGTATAGTTACAGTTCCACAGAAAAAAAACAAGGCCAAAGCGAACTATAGTTTCACCTAATCTGACTTCAGGGTCTCTCTGGAAAATTCATATTCATCTCCATAGCCTACATATTAACTGCAATGAATGTTTCAAAAACCTCAGGGGTATGACAAGTTGAGAGATCAAGGTGGACCAGGGTCCACATGAAAGAAGAAAATTGATTGTGTTACTGCCAGCTAAAGAGGATATATCTGCAGGTGAAGAAAGTGAAAAAGCAAAAAGGCCCTTTTCAGAATAATCTAGGAAAAATTCCTTTCTCAGCTAAACTCTCAAAACAAATCTATGACTCTGGTGTGTGAGAAAATAAACCACTCAGACACCTGTGAGAATTCTCTGATCAAATCAACGACCTATCCAATACCAGCTGCTGCCTTATTTCTGTATTACTTCTGAGGGAAAAAAAAAAAGAAAAAGAAAAAAAGAAAAGAAAATGACTAAAAACTTGGCAACAGGGG
>VKON01003254.1:36303-46546 GCA_009741485.1 Malurus cyaneus samueli | reverse complement strand
TCGAGCATAATTGGTGGGATACCCTTTTTGGGTGGTCACCTACTGCTACAAGTGTCCTGAACAAATTCTGTCACTCCCATCATTGTTCTTTTTATTTAGGTTCTAGATTAGCTTTGTTTTGTCAGCAATTTATACATCATAAATTGGAGAATGATGAAACATTAACGCAATTGAATTTCTATAATGAAGAGCATAATCTGATCGATATCCCCCATTTTCTGTTGAACCCCTCAACCTATGATAACGAAGAAGAAATTAAATGTATTCCATATCTACAATCCAATCATTAACTCTTATTTTATGCAACATATTGTTGCTTCACAGAGTAATCAAACATTTCACTGGCATATATTTTGATTGAAAATAATATTAAATTATTATTGAGGAAACAATTATTGCTTATCACCAGAGTTTAATCAAACATTTCATGTGCATTGTTTTTCGCATTGAATTTATTATTATTGCAAAAACAATTGTTGCTTCACAGATTTAAATCAAAATCATTGTTGTTTATTGGATTATATTATTATATTAAACAATGTTCTTTTACACTCAAAGTCTTAACAAACATTTTAATGTGCTAATTTTACTATTACCTTTTAGGTAAAACAATTTTTCCTCTCTTCTTCAGATTTATCTAAACTTCTTTCTGTTCTTTATGAAAACTTATTCGCTTGTTCTCACCCTAATAATTGATATTTATTTCTCTTTTTCTTCTTAATTTCTGTCTCTTCCGGGTTATGCTACCAGCATTGGACAGAGTCTGAAGACTTCGCCACAACACTGCGACTCATGCTGAGTGATCTTGACGACAATCGCGGAACACGGGGTGGGTGTAAGAGACCGTGGAAGACCTTTGACTGCCTCATGATTACGACTGGATCGAGACTGGAAACAACTCCCCAAAAAAAGACCCAGGGGAAGAAAGGGGGACTTTTTCTTCAAAGGAGTCCGAGCCTAGATCAAGGTGGGATGACTGCCAGATTTCCAGCTCCTAGGCTGGGAGGTACAGTGTGTCAACCATGCACTGCTTCTGACGTGGAGATGGAAAGAGAGCGGCGCGACCCCATACTGCACACCTCATGGAACAATGGACATTCTTTCCCCACCGCTCGGCCGATTTCTCCATACTTCGCAATTTTCCATACTTTGCAAGTTTCCATACTTCGCAACCCCCTGGCCTGCTGCCACCCTCTTTCAAAAAGACTATAAAAAGTCTCTCCGAAAAGACCCCGATCGGGATCCTCCCCCATGGACTGCTGGCGAACCTATGAAATTCGGACTGCGTGGATTCGTCAGAGCCGTTTGGTAGCTATAAACCCACTCTTTTTTTTATCTCTCTCTCTTTTTTTTTTTTTTTTTTTTTTTTTTTTTTTTTTTAAATATTATTTTAAAATAATATTTTTTTAAAATATATATAATAACTTGCCTTACCCTTGTTCTTTTGACATCTCTCAACGATTCTGATAACTACGACACCATCACGATCCCGGCTGGGTTAGCGTGGATTCGTGACAGCAGCGTAGTGTTTTATTCTTTTGTCCTTCACATCGTATTAACTTCACACCCAGCCTAAGAGGGGGGTCATCTCTGCACAATGTGACCCATAATTGGGCTCAACGGCGCCCATTAGGAGCTTGTAGCTCACCTAGGCCATCAGGGACTCAAAAAATATCCTATGACTCATAGGACTACATCATTCCGCTTTGAAATCCCCCACCCTGGGGGAGGTACTGAACATTCCTGCCTGAATCTGACTATATATAATCTGAGCACTTTGGGGCTTGGGATACCATCACCACTGGACAGATCCAGAGGAGGACCCAAACTTCCACAGGAGGAACAGACCTTCCACAGGACCACTGCTTTCAACAAGACTGCAACCATCACTTCAACACGACTGCAACCACTGCTTAATCGGACTACAACTACCACCCTGACCAACAGGGTGTCAAGTTGTACTCTTTTTGGTTTTGAGCCAGTTTTCTGTATCATTGCATTTATTGTAATCTTTCAATTAAATTATAACTCATACTTGAAATATTTCTCAAGGTATTTGTGTGGGGGTTGATTTGTCCCACTGGTTTACTTTCAAACCAGCACAACCAGATGACCTCCAGAGGTCCCTTCCACCTCAGCCATTCTGTGATTCTGTGAAGTTAATTTAAAATCCTGCTTCATAAAAAAGTAATAAACATTCTTCTTTTTTTTTTTTTTTTTTTTTTTTTTTTTTTAAAGTTCTTGGATGTGGTTGGTTTCTATTTTCCTTGAAGAACATGTTAAAACCATTTTTTACCTCTTCCCCTTTTCCCAAGGTTCTAATGGTTTTTTTTGAATTTTGAAAAAAAAAAAAAAAAAATTTTATTTTGGGTTATTTTTGGGTTAGGGCCTGGGGGGGGGAAAAAAAAACCCCAGGGGCTTTAAAAACAAGATTTTTCTTTTTTTAAGATTTTTAGTGTATTTAATTCTCTTATCTTCTCTCTCATCTTTTCTTACCCTTTCTAGAACATGATGTATTTCTTTTACATTATGATGAACAGTTATCAGGGTTTTCTGTCCTGTTTTCTTTATTTTTTCTAAGATTTTGATTAAGTCCTGATGAAGCAACAATTGCTTCACCAGTGTAAGGTTCATCCCAATGGGGGTAGGTGTAATTTGGTGTCTCAGTGAATAGTTGGATTGCAGGAGGTGATAAGAAATAACTGGGGCTGAATAAGAAAAATCGCATCCTTTGATTTTAGTGAAATTACAAACACAAAAATTTGAATTATTTTTAGTGTCTACTACTAAGCTTTCTATGATTATTTTGTCACAAGCAGTTCTAATACATACACAACCATCGCCTATACATATCAGCACTGTTTTAGGATTTTCTTTAGGATGAATTTCAAAATGATAGATATTTTGTTCAGTATCTAAACAAATGTCTTGAGCTTCAAGTGTGTTACTTTCACAAATAGACCCTTGTTGTTCACGCACAATACAAGCTTCTAAATTGACAGTTTGCCATTTTTTATCAATTTGATGGGCCCATTGCTTATGTTCGAAAGGATAAAGAACAGTTTTACCATGATTTAGCCCGAATGCAATGATAGGGAATACTGAATAGACTGAAGCATTACGTATGGTCAGCATGAAGGCTGTAGCCACATTTGTAATGGGGTTATAGGTGAAGTTTACCAAATTCCACCACGATTGGTATTCCTTTTCAAATTCAGTGGCATGGTCCCAAATAATTTTCCAAATTTCAGTAGGAAAAGTACCTTCTTTGCCTTCTCGTATTATTGAGGCAGCAACTGACTGCATCCATAATTGGGCTTGAATGCAGCTAAGAGCCAAAGAGGTGTTATTTTGTGTGGCACTGAGTGCATCAACTATTAATTTGTGGTCTTTTGTGTTTACCTTTTCCCAATCCGGCAGTATGTTTGATAGCAACCACTGGTGGGTGCCTAAGGCAGATAGGGACGATTGCAGTGGTTGCTGTAATTTTCTCAAATCTCTAGTGGTGGCAGCCAATCTATTCATTAGTACTTCTGAATCGATGTTATTCAAGATTCCCAGTCCTGTTCCCACAACACCGGTTATGTCTCTCTGTGTTCGTTTATTAAAAGAGTTTCGTTTTCGCAACCAGGTTGTCCACCCCTCAAAGGAAGTTTCCAGGGAGGGTGAACAAGCTGTCTGGACTTCAGAGACATTGTTCTGCATTAATAAGTTGACTTGTTTGAGAGACCATGACGGATTAAGCAATATTTGCTGTTGGCCAATTCGCTTAATTATATATGGTCCAATTTCAAAAATTTCTGGGCTGAGCATAACCAGTGGTTGGGTAGTAGGCATTGCAACATCAAGTTTGAGCTTTCCCCAGTATTTTGTATCATTCTCTCCGCACATAACTTTATGGGAAAATTGTACAGCAGTTATAATTAGCCAGCAGTCCTGATTTTTGATTTCACAAAATAAGACATTACCCCGATGTTCAATACTATAACTGGTTACAGGTTTAACAAAAGATTCAGCAATTAAGTTGCATCGTATTGCAACACTGTCACCTTGGGTAACTATAAAAGAAGGGAAAACATTATTTTTGCCTAAAACAAGGAGGGTATCCGTACCACGATGCGTGATTGTTATGCTTAGTGTGGGTTCTGCTACAGCATTTATTTTGAATCTGTAAGTCAAACCTTTTAAACTGGATTTATCAGCCGTGTCATTTTGCCAATTACATGTTACATAGGCAGATTTAGTTAAGGTAAAATTATGCCAGCAGTCATTTGGTTCATTTTCACAAAGCTTCGTGATTTCAACATTGTTAGTACTGGGGTCTAAGGCAAAGTCACCGACATTCTTCTGACGGCAACACAGGATGTAAGGAGTTTGTTTGTCACACGACCATTCTGTTGTGGGGCAAAGTTTTGCTGAAAAGTTAGGATGTAACTTACTAGCCATGTCGAGTTCTAGAAAATTTCCAGCAATTGAGATGGTGGAGGCTTTTTCGTAAAGGGATCCTTCCACTTTTCTGCATCCTACCTTTATTTGTTCGCCAATTGTTCCATTTAAGGTTTTGATCCATTCATCCCGATCCCATTCCCATTCACCTGGACTGTATGCTTTAGAGTCGTGAAGTACTACGGTCGCAAGGCTCGGGGAGCGGCGGCTGGGATAGCGTCCAAGGACGCTCATATAGTGTGCTGGATTTTTAGGATCATTGGGGCTTTCTAGCGAGGGAATTATGCTTGGAGCCATAGGGCAGAAGGCAGTAATTTTGGGACAACCGTTTACCCCCCATCTATCCTTCACATTTTTTACGGCAGACCATAGCTGAACATCCCAGTTGCCTTCATGTGGCTTCAGAAATCGTTTCAAAAGACCATTGGTCCTTTCTACAATTCCATTAGCTTGGGGATAGTAAGGGGTATGAAAGGTCCATTTGATCCCTTCACCCTTGGTCCTTTCTTCAATTCCATTAGCTTGGGGATAGTAAGGGGTATGAAAGGTCCATTTGATCCCTTCACCCTTTGCCCAATCTTGTACGACTCTGGCAGTGAAATGAGAGCCGTTATCAGATTGAATTTCCTGTGGTTTTGGAAAGATTCCAAACCATTCCTGTAGTGCTTTAACCGTGTTTTCGCCGGTCGCCCTTTTGAAAGCATCGGCTTGGACTAGCCCAGATGTAATTTCTACTCCAACAAGCACAAAATGCTTACCTCCTGATTTCTTAAAAGGACCAATGTAATCTACTTGCCACACTTCCCATCATCCCATAAGCCTTTACCCTCTTAAATGCAGGGGGTGTCTTCTAAAGGGTGCTTCTAGCCTCTTGCGGCATTGTTCACAGGCTGATATGCATGTTTTACACATTTCTCTGGTAACAGGCCACCCACGAGCAAGAGCCTCTTTATATAAATCCTTTGCACCTGTGTGTTGTCTTTTTACATGCAACCATTCTAGCAATCGGTCCCAATCCTCAGTATTTGTTCTGGTTTTATAGTACTAAGTCTTGCTAACTCATCGGCTTTATTGTTCCACTCTCCTGCTGGTACCGTCTGCCTGATGAGAAGCTACCCATCCCAAGCAAAGTTTCCTTGACTGGCAATATCGAGTATTTCTTGCCACTTTTCCTTTTGCCAAACTGGAATTCTGTTAACTTCCCAATCATTTTTCTGCCAAAAAGTTAGCCACTCAGTACATCCTTTAAATACGGCATAGGAGTCCGTATAAATACTGTCCGTTTGAAAGACAGGTATTTGCTAATGAAGGCAGGGACCCCCCTTGGAGTGGTGGCTATGACCCCCCTTCCCTCGATTATTACAGCTTTGAAAAAAAATCACGGGCTTTCAGGCGAGAATAGGGTAAAGGAATAACAGTTTTTACTAATATATATATATATATATAACAATATTACAGATGAAACAAGTAGCAATAACAATGCAACAACAGCGCGTCCAAACTAGTGACAGCCTATAGAAACAGTCTCCTTCTTGGCAAGATTACAGTTTGGTTGGCAGCGGCGCCGGCTGCCGGCTGAGCAGGGAGGGCACGAGCTCTCGGAGATGCAGGGGACTGGTGGTGGTCCCGGCTCTCAGATCTCCCGTGGCTGGGATATCATACAAGATGGCAGAGGTGGATGAAGAAAAGTTCTCTCTGCAAAACCTCACAGCGGAAAAAACGCGGCGCTCTCTCTGGACAGGAAGAAATCCCAGGACAAAAGAGAGAGCAGGAATCCCGCGGCGCGAGAGGGAATGGAGCAGAGTTCACCCTCCTGAAGCGGGACACAGCAGACAAAAACCACCCCCGATCCGACCAGCAGGAAACCCCTCTCTCCCCAAAGGAAAAAAAAAAACAACCCACTCCCCAACCCACCCCACCTAACAAAATGTTCCCATTTAGGGTGCCATAGGTTCATTGTCCTTTCAATCACCCGGCCATTAACAAAAAGGTCGGCCTTCAAGGTATCCAGCAACAAATGGGTAAGAAAAAATTCCCAAAGAAGGGAACAAAAGGAGAAGAATTTTAACCAATGACATTAATCCCACCCCGAAATTTTTTCTACCCATACCATTTGATTTATACCTACATGTATGCACATATCTGTAACTACACATATATGCATCATCCCGATTATATAACTATATAAATATAACTACATAACTATCATAATTACATAATTAATACTATAATACATATATACCATATATACATTCAGTAGCAGTGGCATTCAAAAAAACAGTGGTATACAGATAAACTAGCATTACAAGGGGTTCTCACCCAACATCAGAACTCTCCCTGGGTAACAACAGGTTGTTCCACTTCCTCTGCATTATCCACACATGTACAACCTGGTCCCTGAGACAAAGACAACCCACATGGATGGGTTTGCTTGACTTGAAGGCAGAATTAATCCAAACGGTTTTTCCCTTAACAGTCCTCTGACATGCACCACAGGAACTTTATCTCCATCTGTAGTGTGCAAGGGCTCAGATTGGGCAGGGCCGGCTCGGTTGGTGGAACCTCGAGGTGTTACTATAACCAGGGACTTCTTGCCAGATTGCGTTTTCCACAGATTTTTGAAAGAATCCGCCCAGCCCAAGTTGTTTCGGAGTCCGTTACCCTGCCAAGTCAGTAGGATGCATCTGCGTGTTTAGCCTTTATAGGCTGTTCTTGAAATGTGTCCTGTTGTCAGACTCAATTCTGTCTGGGTACCATGCCTCCAAAGGACCTGTGTTTTCAAGGCCTAGGATGGTGTACGGGCGTGGATGTGGGTACAGGGTAGGTTCTTTAAGCATCTAGTGGTGGCTTCTACATTGTGAGTACATAGCGCTTGCCTGACGGGTCTGGGGCTAGTGTGATGTAATCAACCTGCCAGGACTCTCTACTCTGTATCTTGTCCCACGCTTTCCCCATACCACAGGGGTCTTCACCCTCTTGGCCTGCTTTGATGCAGCACATGTCTCACAGTCAGTGGATAACTTGGGAGAATACTGTCTGGGTTATGATCACTCCCTCGGTTCGTGCCCACTTATAAAGTGGCATCTCTGCCTGTGGCCTGAGGCATCATGGGCCCATCGAGCTGTGAACAACTCACCCTTGTGTTGCTATCAGATCATCTGGAAACCTCTATCTTTGCAGCCCGATCTACCTGCTCGTTGTTGTGCTCCTCATTAGCCCGGCTCTTGGGAACATGGGCATCTACATGGGGACTTCACAGGTCACTTCTCTCACCGGCGCAATGTCTTTCCACTCTTCAGCAGCCCAGATTGGTTTTCCCTACTGCCAATTGGCCTTTCCACTTCCCAGCCACTCCCACAGGATGTTTGCTACCATCCATGAATCTGTGTAAAGGTAGAGCTTTGCCACTTTTCCCTCTCAGCAATGTCCAGGCCAGCTGGAGGCTTTGAGTTCAGGCAAATTGACTCGATCCACTTCTCCTCTGTGGCTGTGCTACCTGTCGTGTGGGGCTCCACACGCTGCTTTCACTTTCTGGTTCATCCCGACAATGCGACAGGAGCCATCAGTGAAAAGAGCTGTAGTGTTTCTTCATTCTGGCAGTTGGTTGTACAGTGGAGCTTCCTCAGCACGTGTCACTTGTTTTCTCTTCTCAAGCGAGTTAAGTTTTCAGCTTCGGGCCAATTTGTAATTATTTCCAGGATCCAGGGCGATTCGGTGGTTTCCAATCGTGGCGCGCTGAGTAATGAAAGAGCGATCCATTGCTCCAGGTGGCATGGTGGCATGATGGGTGAGGAAACCTTTCCTTAAAAATCCACCCCAGACTGGTAATCGGGTGCCAGGAGAGTTGGGCTTCTGTCCCAATCACTTCTGAAGCAGCTTGGACTCCCTCATAGGCTGCCAAATCTCCTTCTCTGTTGGGGTGTAGTTGGCCTCAGACCCTCTTGTAGCTTCGCTCCAGAATCCAGTGGCCGGCCTTGAGTTACCAAGGACACTTTTGCCAAGGCTCCAGGACAGACCATTGCTCCCAGCTGCAAATAGAGCACGTTCTTCACTTCTGGTCCTGTCCTGACTGGGCCAGCGCTACTGCATGAGCGATTTCCTGCTTGATCTTGGGCAAAGGCTTGCTGCTGTTCAGGGGCCCCAGTGGGTAATCGTTCTTCTTGGGGTCACCAGGTAGAGAGAGGCCACGATCTGCTGTATTTAGGGATGTGCATCCTCCAAAAGCAATGGCACCCAGGAAAGCCTGTGTCTCCTTTTTGCTGTGGTGGAGACATCCGACTGATTTATTGATGACCCAGTGGGAATCTGACGCGTCCATTTTGCCACTTTACCCAGGAATTGGATCTCTGAGCAGGTCCCTTCACTTTGTTCTTTTTTATGCAAAGCCGGTTCAGGAGATCTGGATGATCTTCTCCTTTTTCAAATACTTCTGTTGCTGTGTTCCCCACACAATGATTCATGATATACTGAAGATGTTTCTGGAGCCTCACCCTTTTCCAGCGCAGCTGGATCAGCCTCATGGCAGATGGTGGGGCTGTGCTACTTCCTTGGGGCAGCCGTTAAGATGTACTGACCTTTAGGTGAAAGCAAACTGAGGCTGCCACTTTGCTGCCAAAGGAATGGAGAAGAACTGTTAGCAATGTCAATGGTGGCGTACCACTTCGCGCTTTGGACTCCAGCTCGTACTGAGTCCAGATTCGGCACGGCAGGCTCATGGTGAGGTCACTTCATTTACGACCAAATACCACAGTCAATCTCCATTCTCCTCAGACTTGCATCACAGGCCAGATGGGGCTGTTGAAGGGTGAGTGGCCTTGCTGACCACCCCTTGGTCTCCAGCTCCCGGATCATCTTTGGATGATCACAGCATCTCAGTTGGTTCCATACTGCCGGCGGTGCACTGTAGGTGCGACTGGAACTGCTGCTCTTACCCTCAGGAGTCAACGCAGAAGGTTTCAGAAGCCAGGCAAGGTGTAAGTTGATGCCCTCTCTCCACAGCAGCTATCAAAAGCCAATGTCTTTTGGGTCTTGAAAAACCATCCGAGGTAATTATGCCAGAATGGCCTCTGGCCATCACGTGGGGTGTTTCTCCACTCCTCCAGTCAGGCTCCCTCAGCTTCCAACAAGTCAACTGCTGACCCTCTGTCACCCCGCAATGGAAACAGGTTTTGCCCCACATGTGCCATTGATGGCATAGGGTATACTGGCTCCCGTGTCAACCTCCTGTATTTTTGTGGTCTGATGGCCAGGCCATGGATCACACTGTCCAAAGACCGTTTCCCTGCCTCTACCTGGAGAGGCAGGGCCCCTCTAACCCTGGGTATCTCCTTTTTCATGGCCACCACAGGTTCCTCAAGGGAATCAGACATATCACTTCCCCTCTCATTGCATCTAGTGGGTTGGCTATGGGAAGCTGAGGCTACTTCCTTTAGAAGAGCTGCCTTGGCTAGTGTTTTCCCCTTTGAGTTGACACACCCGGGCTGCCAGGGCAGAAGTGGGTTCCCAATCCCACCTACTCTTCGTCCCCTTGCTCACACAGGAAGAAGCCACAGTCAGCTCAGGGGTGTACCCTCTTTCTCTTGCTGGGGGATGTGGGCTCTGGTGTTGGGGCCTGTGATTGCACTGGTCCGCTCTGTTCTTCCTCATCTCCTCTAATCTCTTCAACTTCCTCTTGGAGGTCTTAAACCACAGCAGAGACATGAGCCTGCATTGGGCTATTGATCATACTCGCTAATACCGGAGCCTGTTGGCTTGCAGAACCCACTGTCTCGGTTTTCATCAGCATTAATTGTGGCCA